>CAUYPK010124821.1:0-11627 GCA_963574355.1 Loris lydekkerianus | reverse complement strand
GAGAGCTGTCTGAGAGAATGAGCTGTTTTTGCTCTCCATTTCTGTTCCTCTTTCAGAGCTTGGGAGTGTTCAAAGGCTTTATCTTCACCATCAGAAATGCTTTCTTCTGCTTGCTCCATTCTGTTGCTGAGGGATTCTACTATATTTTTCATATCTTTGAAGGCTGCAAATTCTTGCTTCAGTGTGTCTAAGTCTTTGGTGGTTTTGTCTTTGAATTCGTTAAATTCTTGAGATAACTTTTGAATTTCTCCTCGAATTCCTAATTCCATTTTATTAATCTTGTCTGTAATTCAAATTCTGAATTCGATTTCTGACATCTCAGCCAGTTGTTTATGAATGTGATCTTCAATTACATCTGCCGTATCATTTCTTGGGGGGGTTGATCTATTCTGGTTATCATGTTCCCAGAGTTTTTCCGCTGATTCTGCCCCATGATTATTTTACTTCCTTTGATTTTTTCCCCTGGGGCTTTATCGAGGGCCCGTACAGTGTTGTGGCCTGAGAAACTGGGGCCCTGTCTGGTGTGGTGGGGCTCAGTGGTTCTGTCTTGTTTTCAGCTGGTTTCTATTCAACCATAGTGTAGCATTTACTCTGGGTTGAAGTCTCTGCTGTGGGAAAAACCACCGGTTAAGTCGCCCTGCCCGCCCACCTCTGGCACCAGTTAGAAAACGAAAATCAAACCTTCCTACAACTGCACACCCAGGGCACTGCCGGAAAAGTCCTCAGTCTATTGGTTCATTTCAGAAGATCCAAATCAACTGTCTCAATTGGCACCTGTCTTGGTGGGAGAATTCAAGAGGTCTCTGGGGACTGGATCTCAGGGGGCTGGTAACTATTCTGATATGGCTTACTCCAGTGCTGCGTGGAGTCAGGAGAAGCCACCCAGCAAGATCAGTCTGGGAAGGTTGATGTCACCTTCCCCTCTTTGCCACTCCATTGGGCCCAGTCACTGGTGTCTCTGCAGATGGCTGACCCAGTTGCCTGTAGTGAACAGATACTCCAGGGTTTTGCATTTGCCTGAATCACAAGGAAATCTGCCAGGCTTCTGCAGTCTGCCACTATCTAGCAGGAGGAGGTGAGGCCTGACATCCTTGGGTGCTTGATGAAGGTGGGGGGGGGTTCACTCATACTTAGCCCCGCCCCTGATTGATGTTGCTAACAGAACAGAGCAGAACAGGACAACTTTGTGGGATTCTGTCTTTATTTCTGCTAAAATCGCCTGCAGAAGACAGTCTGTCCTGAGTCCAAATGTCTTTGCTGCTGGAGGTGTGTATTCGAATACCCCTCTTCCTGCACTTTTTTGGCACACCTGGATGCTTTCCGGGTTTGTGAGCAGTGTCATGCAAATCCTTTACTCACAGGTGGCCTCCTCTGGTTGCCCAGGGAGACAGGGGGTGTGGCTTCAGAATATCTAGAAGTGAGCTGTTTTGCTGTTAAAAACAAACAAACAAACAAACAAACAAAAAAAAAAACGGCTATCAACCCTTCACTGACCAGCTGCAGTTTATGCTCTGTCTACAGCCCTTGAGAGATCTCCCAGAGATCCGGGCTCCTGGGGGACAGGCCTCCAGATCTGAGAGTGGGGGTGAAGGAGAGTGTTCTGAGCCCAGAGTTGCAGCTCACACAATTTTGCCTGGCTGCACCACTACCAGACACTCCGTGTCTCTGGGAACCGCTGCTCTGGAGCGGTTTCTTTCTAGCCGACCGTTGTCATCTCCTCACTTCCGCACTCCAGAGACAGTGTAGTTCAGAGACTGAGCACCCCCCAAGAGGTCACCCTACAATCCGGATCTCTGGCAGGCAGGCCCCCAGATCCCCGAGTGGAAGTGGGAGGGAGTGCTGGGAACTCAGCGCTGGAAACGCTCACACGGTTTTATGCCTGGTTGTCTCACTGCCCAAGGAGAGCTGCTGCACCGCCACCGCGCTGTAGGGAAGTGCTGCTGAGACACGGCTCCCCCTCCTCTCTCGCATGCCTCACTGCCAGCACTGTCGAGTCACAGCTCGGGGACTGTCCACTCCCCTGGAGGAATCACCCAAGGATCCGAACTCTTGGGGGACAGGCCCCCAGACCCCTGAGTGAGTGGGGAGGGAGTGCTGGAAACTCACCACTTCAAATAGGGAAGCTGGAGTTTCACTCAGTTTTATGCCTGGCTGTATTGTTGCTCAAAGAGGGTTGGTGCATCCCACCGCAGGGAAGTGTCACAGGGAAGTGCCGCGTTGGCGTGACTTCCCCGCCACCATGGGTTCCGCACTCCCGTGCCTCCGAGTCAGCACTGGGCAGTCTCAACTCAGGCTCTGTCCACACCCCTCCCCTCGATAAATCACCCAGGGATCCGATCTCCTGGAGGATAGACCTCCAGACCTCCGTGTGGGTGGAGGGAAGTGCTGGACTGTTGGGAATGTTATTTAAAGTTTTATACAGTTTTATGCCTGGCAGGGGAGCACCATGGCACCCTAGTAGGGGAGGTAGGTCCAGTTTTTAAAAGGTCACTTCCATGAAGTGAAGTGGGAGGGCTTTTAATTTCTGCCCTTTTGTTTGTGGGGCTCTTAAGCTGTCTCGTGGGGGAGGGGGACTCCTGTCCACTTGGTTAAGGATTTTGTACCTTTTGTTTGTGTCCTTGTGGTTTCAGCTCACCTCAGTGGCATTGATGTGCGTTCTTCAACCTTCTCTCTTGGTACAGCTCAAATCCTCCAGGTTACTTACTAAATTTCCATCCCTTAACTCTCCTTCTGGACGGGAGCCTCTGTGGAAAGCTGGCTTCAGTCTGCCATCTTGTCTCCTCCCCCCAAGAAAATATATTTTGAATAGCTCTTAACATTAATTCAGTCTTGGGTTTTTGCCCTACATGATTTATTCTGAAGAATTCCAAATTTATTTCAGAAAAGTGTATATTCTACTGTTTTGAGGTGGAGTGTTCTGTATACGGATGTTCAATTCCTATTTCAGTATTGATTGATGTTCTGTCTGGTTGTTCTATTTACTATTGAAGTCTCCAACTATTATTATAGTTGAAATATACAGTTTGTGATTGTATACTGGACTTGTGTCTTCTTTCAGTTCTGTCAATTTTTGCTTCATGTCTTTTGGGACTCTAATTTAAGCATGTACATGTTAGTAATTGTTATTCTTGAATCAACCATTTTAATTATGCTATTTCCTTCTTTGTCTCTTATAACAACTTTTGACTTAAAGTCTATTTTGTCTGATATTAGTATATCCATTCCTGCTCTCTCTTAGTTACTATTTACATAGAATATCTTTTCCATCTCACTCTCCACCTATTTGTGTCTTTAGATCTGTAATCAGTCTCTTAGAGACAACTCTCTTAATCTGTCTTTTGCCACATTAACCGAATACCACAAACTCGGTAATTTATATAAAAAAAAATTATTTGGCTCACAAGTCTAGAACCTGGAAAGTTTAGGAACATGGAGGCAGTGTTTGGTGAGGTGCATCCCATGACAGAAGGGTGGGAGGGAGAAATGAGCATGTGTCTGAGAGAGAGACACCAGGGGCTGAACTTGCTTTATAACAGCATACTCTCAAGATTATGTCATTAACCCACTCATGAGAGATTTTCCCTCATGACTTAGTCACCTCTTTTTAGGCTCCATGTCCCAACATTGTTGCTATGGGAATAAAGTTTCAAACACATGAATTTTTGAGGGACACATTCAAACCATGGCAACAGCATATATTTGGATCATGATTTTTAAAAATTTATTTTTCTTTTAAAAATCTATTCTGACAATCTCTGCTTTTTAATTGTAGAGTTCAATCCATTTACATTTAAAATAACTATTCATAAGGAGGGATTTACCTATGTCATTATGCTGTATGCTCTTTCTTTCTTCCTCAGTTCTCCTAATTGCCTTCTTTTTGTTTGAGTTTTTGTAGTGTACCATTTTGAATTACTTCTCATTTTTTTGTACATTTTTAAAGTTATCTTCTTAGTGGTTACCATGTGGATTACAATTGACACCTTAAAATTTTAAGAAAATAGTTTGAATCAATACCAACTTAGCTTTAGTAGTATACAGATAATCTATTTATACAGTGTTTTCCCTCCCTTTTGTGTTGTTATTGTCACAAATTACATATTTCAACATTGTTTGCCTATTAACCTAAGTTTGTAATTATTGTTTTCCAAAAACAGATGATATTGTTTTTTATATTTATTTATGTGGTTCCCCTTACCAGTGCCCATTTTTTTCTTTGTATCATTACTATACTATCTAGTATCCTTTCATTTCCACCTGAAGAACTCTCTTTAGCATTTCTTCTTGGAGAAGGTCTACTAGAGATGAACTTCCTCAGATTCTGTTTTTCTGGGAATGTTTGAATTTCTCTTTAATTATTAAAAGATAATTTTTCTAGATATAAAATATTTGATTGACAGTAGTTTTCTTTCAGTACTTTGAATATGACATTTCACTGTCTTCTGGCATCCATGGTTTTTGTTGTTGTTGTTGTTGTTGCAGTTTTTGGCCGTGGCCGGGTTTGAACCCACCACCTCTGGTATATGGAGCCAGTGCCCTACTCTTTGAGCCACAGGTGCTGCCCTGGCCTCCATGTTTTTTTTATGGAGCATTAGCAGTCAATCTTCTTGAGAATTTTACTAGGTGATGAGTTGCTTTTCCCTTACTATCAAGGAGCTCTTTTTCTATAGCTTTCAACAATTTGATTATAATGTGTGTTGATGTGGATCTTTTTGTGTTTAACTTGAGGTTTGTTGTGATTCTTGACTGCATATTCATGTCTTTTATCACATTTGGAATTTTTTTCAGACATCTTTTCAAATATTCTTTCTGCATGCTCTCTTTCTAATCTGTTTTTGGGACTTTGATGACATGAAGTTATGCTTTTTAATATGTCTCCATGGGTCCCTATAGCCTCTTTATTTTTATAAAAGAGCTTTTTCTCTTTATAGTTCAGTTGTTATAATTTCTAGTGGTCAACTTCAAGGTCAATGACTCCTTCCTTTGTCATCTCCATTTTTCTATTTATTCCATTCCATGAGTTTAAAACTTTTTTGATATTGCATTTTTTTAGCTGTAAAATTTACATTTGTTTCTTCTTTCTAGCTTTCTTGTTTTTTGCTAGTATTTCCTATCTTTATTTATTTTTAAGAGTATTCAAACTCTTTGGAACATTTTTACAATAGCTGTTAAAATTCTTCATCCTGTAATTCCAACTTCTATGGCTGTCTTGGATTGTCAAATGACGATTGTGTTTTCCAGTAAGAATTTTGATTTTCTTGGTTCTTCATATCAAGTAATTTTGAGTTATCTACTGGATATTTTGAATATTTACATTATAAAACTTTCTATTTTTAAAAATCAAATGTAGGATGTTGATACTTTTCTCTTAATAGGCAATCAAACTTTTGAGGCCATGAGTTATGACCAATCTCTTTAGGTTGTGGTTACATTTTTATATCTTTGAAGTGCTGGTATCTGAATTGTGGCATATTCCATAGTTTAGTTCTCAAAATTTATAGTATCGTGTTCTGTTTATGGTCAAATTTTTGTATGCACAGATTGTAACTGAGCTTTAAAGTCATAACCAACTTATGTGGTTTGTTTGTGACCTCCTTAGTACTTCCTGATTTCCTAGGGGTTCTCCTCTTTGTCCTCAAGACATGAAAATGGTAGCTTATTAATTCTGCTCTACCATGCACACCATAAATTGTTGTTTAGTTTCTGTTTAGAGCAGCAGTTATCAACCTGTAGGGTGTAACCCACAGGAACTGTATTAAAGGGCTGTGGCATTAGGAAGATTGAGAACCACTGGTTAGAGGATCTGTCCAGTTTTGCTAGTGGGGTAATAAAAGTCTTAGCTATGGTGTTATGGGATAGCACTGTTTCATAAATCTAGGAGCATTAAAATTGGTTGCATAAATATTTAGAATTGAAATATCCTGTCGTATTGTTCCCTCAATCAGAATGAAGAGACTATCTTTGTGCTTCTTAATTTTAGTTGCATTAAATCCACTTGCATCTGGAAATGAGATTGAGAGTCCTCCTTTCTTCTGATTTCCCTTTGTCTGAAATATTGTTTTCCATCCCTTTACCCTGAGCCTTGATTTGTCCTTCAAGGTTAGGTGTGTTTCCTAGGGCAATGTGTGAATGTCCTGTGCTTTTTAATCCAATTGGCCATTGTATACTTCTTTAGTGGGGAATGTAAGCTATTAACATTTGTTGAGAGAATTTGTAAGTGTGGTGAAGTTTATCTTATTTTGTGAAAGTCCATTCCTTAGTTTTACCCTTTGTGCCATTGTGGAAGTTAGTTTGGATGCTTCACGCAGTCCCATAGATCTCTGAGTGAATGTTGTAGTAAACACCTTTGGTTTGTAGGTGTTGACCATTGTGATGGTCAGAGTGGAGAATAGATCTATGTATTTCCCATAGAGCTGGTCTGGTTGTGGCAAATTTCCTCAATATTCACATATTAGTAAAATATTTGATTTCTCCATCAATTTTAAAGCTTAGTTTAGCAGGATACAGAATTATTGACTGAAAATTGTTTTGTTTAAGAAGGTTAAAGGTAGATGACATTTTTTTTCTGGCTTGGAAAGTTTCAGCTGAAAGGTCTGGTGTACCCTGATGGATTTTCCCATGTAGATCAATTGGCACTTACTCCTGGCTGCTTGCAGAATTTTCTCTTTTATTTTGACTTTGGACAGGTTCATTACAATGTGTCTTAGAGTTGTTCTGTTTATGTTGAGCTAACCCAGAGTTTGATATCCCTTCAAAAGGAGTGTTTCGGAATCTTTAGTAAAACTTGGAAAATATTCATTTATGATATCTTTCAGTAGGGCTTCTATTCCTTTGGGATGTTCTTCTTCCCCTTCAGGGATATTTATAATTCGTAAGTTTGAATGCTTCTTAAAGTCCCATAATTCTCTGAGAGAATGTTCTGCTTTCTCTCACTTCTTTTCTGCCTTTTTAACTACCTCAGTTAACTTAAGAGCTTTATCCTCTAGCTCTGAGATTCTTTCTTCTCCATGGTCTAATCTGTTATTTCATCTTTCTACTGCATCTTCAAGTTCTCTGATTAACTTCTTTATATCTTTTCTACATTCTTTATATCTTTTATTTATTTTTGGTCCTGTTTTTCCAATTTCTCATCAATTCTATTTATTGCCTTTGCCATCCATATTTTAAATTCCTTTTCTGTCATTTCCATTATTCTTTATAAGTAGAATCCTCTGTGGTAGCAGCCTCATGGTCTCTTGGTGGGGTTGCTCTGTTTTGGTTTTTCATGTTGCCAGAATTTTTCTATTGGTTCTTCTTCATGTGTGTTTTCTTCTTTTTCACTTCCTTTCCCTATTTTTTCCTTCTAACTACCTCTTTCACTTTAAATTACTTTGTTTCAGAGTTTAGGTGTTAAAGTGGCCTTTTTATATAAGGCCAACAGGAAGATAAGGGTAAAGAACAAGAAGGGGGAAAGAAAAGGAAAAGAGAAAGAGAAAAAGAAGGGGGTGAAGGAAAAGAATTGAAGAAAAGGAAATAATGACAGAAAGAAAGAAAGAGAGAGGGGAAATGGTGGTGTTTGGCAGGGTACTATGGCCCCATCCACAACTCTGGGACTTAGAGGGAGCCTGGATGAACAAGTCCCTTAAAGTCAGGAGCTCCTTACCAGCCTGGGCAAAAGCAAGACCCTATTTCTGCCAAACACAGGAACAAAAAAATCAGCAGTATATCAACAGTCAGGACTTACCGCCACTGTCTTCATGAAAGCCAAAGCTAGAAGGGCACCATAGACCATGAGTTCATGACCTCCTTGAACCAGACTAATGTGTGACCCTCCCCCTCCAGTCAGTCCAATGCCATGACTCCCACAGCACTCAGAGAAAAGAACAATAAAAATAAATAAAGAAAATTAATTATATAATTATATAAAGAATAAAGGATACCTTAGGTATTGTATGACAAATTTATGTGGGAAAGATGAGAAAAATAGAAACACATCTACCAAAGGAGAGGAAAAAGGGAGAAAGAGAAAAAAGAAAGAAGGAATAAAAGGGGCTGAAAAACTGTAACAAACAATGGAGGAGCCCTTGCTATTGAAGAAAGTAAAAATAAAAAAATAAAAATACAGCCAAACAAAAATAATAAAACCACAAACAATAAAAAGGAAAAAAGAGAAAACAAAAACTAAGGAAAAAATTGGGAAACTGAGCAAAAAAATGAGAAATATATATATTTGTGTGTGTGTGTGTTTAACTATATATATGTGCATAACTGTGTGTTAGTGAGTGTGTGTGTGTGTTTGTGTGTGTGTTTATGGAGAGAGAGAGATATATACTAGGTGCTGCTATGGTATTAGGAGATGGAGAACATACATACATGCTGGTTTTGCTGGATAAAATGAGGGCTGGAAGCCACTCACTGATTGCAGAGGAAACCTGGTCCTGTCTTCCTGTCTTATTTGTCCTAAATTAGGGCCTGGTCACTTCATCAGCATTCAGATCCCATGGGATTGGGCTTCTAAATCTCTCACCAGATTCCTTAGAAGGCACATTAAACATTTCTACCTGACAACAAAGAGGCCTTTTCTAGGGTGCAGAGGCTGCTCAGCTCTCCCCAAGGATGGTTGTCTGAGCTCAATAGGTGCACCAGAGCTGGCCATGCACTAAGACCCTGTAGGCTGTTCCTCCCACATAGCCTTCACACAATGGTGGTACCCAGATAGTACCCAAGCCAATAGGAACTCCACTCGGCCCAGTATTCTACTGGGTGCTGTTTGAGTCCACTCACTTGCTTAAGAATTCCAAGGCAGTTGCATGAGAAGTTTAGTACAAAATCAAAAAACTGCAGGACAGCTAGAGGATTTGAGCTGTACTAAGAGAGAAGGTTGAAGAACGCACATCAACACCACTGAGGTGAGCTGAGACCACAAGGATGCAAACAAAAGGTACAAAATCCATCACCAAGCAGACGGGAGTCCCCCCTCCCCCACGAGACCAGCTTAAGAACCCCACAAACAAAAGGGCAGAAATTGAAGGCCCTCCCACTTCACTTCACTGGAGTGACCTTCTAAAAACTGGACCTACCTCCCCTACTAGGGTGCCCTGGTGCTCCCCTGCCAGGCATAAAACTGTATAAAACTTTAAATATCTTTCCCGGCAATCCAGCACTCCCCTCCACTCACACGGAGGTCTGGAGGTCTGTCCCCCAGGAGTTCAATTCTTGGGTGATTTATCGAGGGGAGGGGTGTGGACAGAGCCCGAGTTGCGACTGACCAGCTCTGACTCTGAAGCACGGGAGTGAGGAGCACGCGGCTGAGGGAGAGTCATGCCACGGCAGCACTTCCCTGAGACACTTCCCTGCGGCAGGGTGCACCAGCCCTCTTTGAGCAGCGATACGGCCAGGCATAAAACTGAGTGAAACTGTAGCTTCCCCGTTTGAAGCACTGAGCTCCCAGGGCTCCCTCCCCACTCTCACTCAGGGGTCTGAGGGCCTGTCCCCCAGGAGTTCGGATTCTTGGCTGATTCCTCCAGGGGAGCGGACAGTCCCCGAGCTAAAACTGGACAGTGCTAACACTGAGGAATGCGAGCAAGGAGAGGGCATCTGGCTGAGGGGGAGCCACATCTCGGAGGCACTTCCCTGCAGCACGGTGCAGCAGCCCTCCTTGGGCAGCAATACAGCCAGGCATAAAACTGAGTGAGCTTTACTAGCGCTGAGCTCCGAGCACTCCCTCCCACTCCCACTCGGGGATCTGGGGGCCTGCCGCCCAGAAGTTCGGGTTGTTGGGTGACCTCTTGTGGGGTGCTCAGTGCCTGAACTACGCTGTCTCTGGGGCATGGAAGCGAGGAGACAACGGTTGGCTAGAAGGGAACTGCTCCAGAGCAGCGGTTCCCAGAGACACAGAGTGGTGGCTGTCTTCTGGCAGTGGTGCGGCCAGGCACAAAACTGTGTGAGCTACAGCTCTGGGCTCGGAGCACTCTCCTTTGCCCCTACTCTCAGAAATGGAGGCCTGTCCCCCAGGAGTCCGGATCTCTGGCTGATCTCTCGAGGGGTGTGGACAGAGCATAAACTGCGGCTGGTCAGTGAAGGGTTGGCTAGGTGCCCACACAAGAGCGGCAGTTCCTGGAGGTGGATCGATAGCCCCCCCCTTTTTTTAAACAGCAAAATGGCTCACTTCTAGATATTCTGAAGCCACACCCCCTGTCTCCCTGGGCAACCAGAGGAGGCCAACCATGAGTAAAGGATTTGCCTGACACTGCTCACAAACCCAGAAAGCTTCCAGGTCAGGGCCTACTCACAGAGGTAATTGAATACACACCTCAGCAGCAAAGACATTTGAACTCAGAACAGACTGTCTTCTGCAGTCTGCAAAAGTTGTCTCAAGAATTTAGTGAATTTAAAGACAAAACCACCAAAGACTTAGATACACTGAAGCAAGAGACAGAATTCCACAAAGTTGTCCTGTCCTGTTCTGTTCTGTTCTGTTAGCAACATCAATCAGGGGCAGGGCTAAGTCTGAGTGAACACCCCCCCCCCCCATCTTCATCAAGCACCCAAGGATGTCAGGCCTCACCTCCTCCTGCTAGGTACTGGCAGACTGCAGAGGCCTAGCAGATTTCCTTGCGATTCAGGCAGGTGCAAACCCCTGAAGTATCTGTTCACTATAGGCAACTGGGTCAGCCATCTGCAGAGATACCAGTGACTGGGTCCAACGGAGTGGCAAAGAGGGGAAGGAGACATCAACCTTCCCAGACTGATCTATTTGTTAGGTGGCGTCTCCTGACTCCACGCCGCACTGGAGTAAGCCATATCAGAGTAGTCACCAGCCCCCTGATATCCAGTCCCCAGAGACCTCTTGAACTCTCCCACCCGAGACAGGTGCCAATTGAGACAATTGATTTGGACCTTCTGAACTGAACCAATAGACTGAGGACTTTTCAGGCGGTGCCCTGGGTGTGCAGTTGTAGGAAGGTTTGATTTTCCTTTTCTAATTGGTGCCAGAGGGGGGCAGGAGAGGTGACTTAACCACTGGTTTTTCCCTGCAGCTGAGACTTCAACCCAGAGTAAATGTTACACTAGGGTCGAACAGAAAGCAGCTGAAAACAAGACAGAACCACTGAGCCCCACCACACCAAAAAGCTGGTTTTTTGAAAAGGTCAATAAAATAGATAAACCTTTAGCCAACCTAACCAGAAAAAAAGAGTAAAATCTCTAATCTCATCAATCAGAAACGACAAAGACGAAATAACAACAGACTCCTCAGAAATCCAAAAAATTCTTCATGAATATTACAAGAAACTTTATTCTCATAAATATGAAAATCTGAAGAAAATTGACTGATGCTTGGAAGCACATCACCTTCCAAGACACCAGACAGGGCTCCAGTTTCTCAGGCCACAACACTGTACGGGCCCTCGATAAAACCCCAGGGGAAAAATCAAAGGAAGTAAAATAATCATGGGGTGAATCAGTGGAAAAACTCTGGGAACATGAATAACCAGAATAGATTAACCCCCCCCCAAGAAAAGATACGGCAGATGTAATTGAAGATCACATTCATAAACAACTGGCTGAGATGTCAGAAATCAAATTCAGAATTTGGATTGCAGACAAGATTAATAAAATGGAATTAGGAATTTGAGGAGAAATTCAAA
>CAUYPK010124818.1:0-72757 GCA_963574355.1 Loris lydekkerianus | reverse complement strand
AAAAGAAATGAAATCAGAAAGGAAGAGCAAAGAGAGGGAAGGAGGGAGGGGAGTGGGGCTTTGGTGTGTGCCACACCTTTTGGGCGCAAGACAGGATTGTAAGAGGGACTTTACCTAAAAAATGCAATCAGTGTAACCTGGTTTATTGTACCCCCAATAAATCCCCAACAATAAACAATAAATAAATGAAAAAATAAATAAATAAAAATAAAAATAAAAAATCATTTAGTTCTTTTGGTTGCTTATCTCTTTCTATATTTGTAAATACAACTTAATTTCCCTTTTACCTGAAAAAGAATGGTAATAATAACAATCATGGTTAAAGATATTAGGCAGCTAGGGGAAATTGTGGTCTTTAATACTCAGGCAACCCCATGAGTTAGATGGTATCTTACTGCCACCTTAGGGACGGAGAAACTGCCTAAGGATACCTTAGCCAGTACCCTAGCTCAGCCAGGTTCCAAGCCCGGGTTTTCAGAAGACAAACACCTTGCTCTCAGCTGGGGTGATGTACCTCTGCTGGAAAAAACTAAACTTCTACTGTTCTTTCTTTTAATATCCCTTGGTTGAGACCAGCCATGTTGACTCTGAGTCATCTTTTTTCTGATCAGTGTCTAGAAAAGAGGTTGTTCTTTGCACACTTTGAAGAAAGTTAGTACAGGACTGCCAATTCCAGGAATTTTCTTTCCTTTGCTTCTTATCTGCCCCACATTCTCTTAGGATCACCATTGTCCCTGATACCTAATAAGAAGAGGTCCCAAGCTCAGTAAATTCCCTCTCCGATGTTGAGTTGTTGTGAAAAATTCTGACCTCAAATTTCAGGATTTTATCATAAAGTTATTCAAAACTTCAAAACAATTTAAGATATTTTATAATTCATATTTTATTAAAAATAGATATATAAGAGCCGTTTCCATAGTGTCCATGGAAATAAAATAGGAAGTGAAAATCAATTCCTGCCATAGAAATGTACGAGTAAGTAGAAAGATGGAAAGGTCTCACCTCTTCTCGGGAGCCTTCACTTTTGACTGCAGTGACTCTTTGTATCAGATGTCATTTCCAGAGATTTGGGAATATTGCCAGAGCGGGTGTGATTTTGGACATCACTTTAAAAGCTTACTCTAAGCATGTCTGAAATTAGATAATCTGATTATCCCAATAAATAACTTTTCTAGCTTTTAAGATCTAGAGTAACAATGCAAATACAAACAGCCAACCAATATGTACTTTGTTTTCTTTATACAAATTTTTCGAAACAATAAACTTAATTGTCAAGAAAAACCATGAAATGTAGGCCATTTTTGTTATTTTTCAGAGCACATACTGAAAAATTACAATGTGACGATGCAGTTTAATTCCTGAAATGTATGCAGTTAATTTGATTTTTGAAATGCAATTGCAAGGTTATAGTTATTGAGATTAAAATAAAGCCAGAACACATAAAAGTATGTAGAATGCTAAGTTATTGCCTGGTAATAGCTACTGCATAGACGATCCAGAGGCATCCACATTTAAAAAAAATTTTTTTTTTTTAATTTTTAATTTCAGCTTGCTTGTTCATCATTCTTCTTGGTTTGAAGTACTTTTTGTTGTTGTTCATTTTCTTTCTTCTTTTTTCAATGCTTCCTCTGGCGATGCTCATCACATTTTTATTTAGCCTTTGTTATTTCTCTTTTTGGTTAATTCGTTGATATTCCACAATGCTACACATTACTACCCAAATTGCACCAGGTTCTTGGTTTGCTTGGCAGACTTCTTTTGTCTTAAGTGCATAAAATAAAGAGCACCCCGGTTTCCTGTTTCCCAGAAGTGCCTTTTAACTTTTTATTACGTGGTATTTGTTTCTGTCTCAATGTTTAATTGATCTCAAGTCAGCATTTAAAATACCAGGACACTTGCTGCCCTGACCAACAATATTTTCGTACATGGAGAGGTAGAATGTGTTTTCATAATAAAACTTAGAATCTGTTCTGTTGACATTATTTGCATGCCTCAAATAATAGACTAGTTAAGAAAAATCAGAAAACACCATTCTGCTAACCATTCACTGCCCTGCACAGAGATAGAGATTTCAGAGAATTCCGTTTCACTCTGATCATACTTAAAGTAATTGGATACTCCCTTTTTATTTTCATTTCTAACGCACTCCACACCATACTCAGTTGCATTTTCTTTAAAGTCCACTCAGATGTAAAAAGCAGAAGTCAGCTCTGCCAGGCACTCTGTACTGAGATTCCTCCTTGTCATGCGTGGGTCAGCTCTTAGAGGTAAAGAATCTCTCCATCTCTCAGAAGTTTTTTTTTTTTTTTAATTGAAATACTCCTTAACATTTTCTAATAGCATTTATTTCTCAGATTGTTTGGTCGAACACATTTGGTGATGATTCTTTTTGGTATTTGCTTTTGTATTCCCCACGTCTCATCAACTCAAGAGCTTTGTGCTTGATGGCACAAGCCACTGCAAGAATTGATGAAAGTCAAGCCTGTCCCAGAAAGCCTCCCCCCGCCCACCTTCGCAGCAACCTCGCTGCCTCTGGGCTCCAGGGTATATATTTTTTTTCTTTTTGGCAGCACTCTTTTTTTTTTTTTTTTTTAAGTCATTTACACATATATCATAAATAGATTTATGCCCTTATGGGATTCGATGTGTTGATTATTTGTACAAATTGGAGTGTTTACATCCTACTAATCAACACAGCCTTCACCTCATTTACCCAATTACCGCATTGAGACACTTGTGTTCTACACCTGATAGATCCAACTTGTACTTGCATTGTGCTCCACACCTATGCAACACTCTTGCTTCTTCAGAAAGTGCCGTTCAGAAAGATAACCTTATTTCCAGGGTTTCTAATGTGGGCTTGGCATTTCTCCTCAGGAGTAGACATTATTTTCTTTTTCATTCCTCCTGCTTCTTCCCAGTGTCCCCTATTTCTTCTTCATGGCACACAGAGAAAACAGAAGGGTTTTGTTCGCCACTCTTTTTTTCGCCTTCTTTCCTTTTATCTTTTACTGAATCTGTTCACATTCATAAGCTTTTTCTTCTTATATGAACAATACTTTCTTTCCTTTTTCCATTAGCTGTATGAATTAACCAGGAAAAAGTCCAAAATTCAGAGCATATGGACTGAAATCTATACCTCAGACAATAAAGCCTTATTTACAAGAACTCTAGATTACCTTAATGTGTACCATTCCATCAAACTTAATAGATAAGCTGAAGTATTTAAAACAAAGCAGCCTCGGCTCATGTAAAGCTGTGAAGAAATTAACAATAATGAGTACCCAGAGAGAGGATATGAGTACAAATGATAGAAGCCTTTGAAAACAGGTGGAGGTTCAGGGGAAACAATTATACTAGGCCTGGACCCCTGGAAAAACCAACAGATTACACCCCCGGTGGTGTATTGCATCTGTTGCGTGGTGTTCAGTGAATGGGGCATTTCACTTTAATTGGAGGTTTTACCAGGTGCAAGGAATCATAAGGAAATTATAGTTTTTATGTTTATGCATATGTGTTCTTGGCCCATTTTTTTAAGAGGACAGTTAAGTTAATTGAACACATGTCAAAGGCTAACCAGTGTTCAGAACAGTGGAGAATAGTTTAGAGGCTCACCACAACTCCTGGTTAATTTTTTTTATTTTTAGTAGAGACCAGTCTCACTCTTGCTCAGGCTGGTCTTGAAGACTCCTGAGCTCAGGCCATCCTCCTGCCTCAGCCTCCCATACTGCTAAGGTTCCAGGGGTGAGCTACAGCACCCAGCCCCTACCTGTTACTTTTATTATATATGTAATCAACCCATAGACTTCTTTATTAAAAAAGAAAAATTAGTACTTCAGTAATCTCCCACTAACACACAATAGTCAATTTAAACAAATTGGCATTTGTACATATTATGGAAACATTCTTATGCATAACGATTTATATAGAGTACTATTATTCTATAAGTTCTGAGAATTTATTACATTATGAGTCTAATATAATTTATCTAAACATCAAAGATTTTTTTTTTTGATAGAGTCTCACTATGTCACCCTCAGTAGAGAGCCATGGCACCACAGCTCACAGCAACCTCCAACTCTTGGGCTCAAGTGATTCTCTTGCCTTAGCTGGGACTACAGGAGCCCGCTAGAAGGCCCAACTATTTTTTTTTTTTTTTTTAATTACAGTTGTCATTGTTGTTTAGGAGGCCTGGGCCAGGTTCGAATCCACCAGCCTCAGTGTATGTGGCAAGCTCCCTAACCAGTGAGCTACAGGTGCCTAGCCAAAGATACATTTTTATATGACAACTCATAAGCTATTGTTTGTGTATGTACCTCAATATTCATGAAGTAAGTGACCACTAAGTACTTGCATAACTTGATTTTCCTAAGAATAAATTCTGAATCAGACAATTTTTGTTTGTAACTGATATTTTCAATTAGAATTTCTTCAAAAAGGAATTCTTTCCTTTTTCACTTCATCAGTATTAAAACACATGATAAACTGAATGTCTCTTTTTCAATGAAATAAAATTAAAATATAGTTTCTTTTTGCATATCATGTTTGCTGGTATTTTACATTTGAATATTGTTTGAAAGGATACCAGTCATTAGTCAGACGTATACTTGAATGCATTAATTACATGCATCTCAACATTTAGTAGTAAGTTTGAGTTATAGAAAAATAATTATCTTTTTTTTTTAAGAGACAGAGTCTCACTTTATTGCCCTGGTAGAGTGCCGTGAAGTCACAGCTCACAGCAAACTCTAACTCCTGCGCTTATGCGGTTATCTTGCCTCAGCCTCCTGAGTAGCTGGGACCACAGGCGCCCACCACAAGGCTGGGCTATTTTTTGTTGTTGCAGTTTGGCCAGGGCCGGGTTCAAACCCACCACCCACCCTTGGTATGTGGGGCCAGCGCCCTACCCACTGAGCCACAGGCACCACCTATAATTACATATTTTTAAAGCTAATTGCTTATTTACACTTTTGTCTAAATTATGAGAGTAAATACTTTTTTAAGTAGGTTAGTATACTATAAAAAAAATTTTAATTCTCTGGTATAAAACACAAAATGCCAAAGAACAAGTTCAGAAAATATTTTTGAGCAGGGCATTTGACCATTTAAGATTAAATTGCTTCTTGTTGCAACACTTTCCATTTCACCTTCCTTATGTCCATTTAGACAAGTGAATTATTGCAAAGCACACAATATTATATCATAAGACCTGTTTTTAAATTTACGTACAGGGTATCATGAGCATTTCATTCAATTCTTCATACATTCTTGTGTATTTTTAGCTAGCCATGTGTAAATCCCGTTTCTCATTTCTGCTTCTTGGAGAGTGTGTGAATTGTGCAGGAGCAGACCTACATCGGCACTTGTGTGTACACATACATTTCATGTTTTAACACTCTCTTTATCTGGGAATATCCACCTAAGCAGCTCCTCTTTGCGGTCACAAAAATTTTCACAATACAAATGTGTATATACTTCTCTTTGAATACTTAAGGGAAAGTCTTTCAGAGAAAAATGCCAGAAATAGGGTTATTTAATTTTATTAACAACTGTAGATGGAAATAACTTAGGCCAGTTTACATTCCTACCATCAACATTGGAATGCTTCACCAATACTTGATATAGTATGAAATTTTTGTTTTCCCATTATGTTGGCTATAAATTGCTGCCTCCTTTTTAAATTTGTATCTCTTCAGTTAATAATGAAAGGTTTCTCTGAATTTTCTTTAATATACTTTGCTCTGTTTTCTGTTGGTTTCCCCATCTCTTTGTGTGTGTGTGTAATTTGTAAGAAAAGAATAAAAAAAGGCCTTGAATATTTCAATCAATAGTTCTCAATTGAAAGTATAGTTCACAGATACCTTGCCCAGACAGGGGGTTCCAAAGGTCTATTCAGGAAACTCACAGGTCAATGCTATTTTTGTAATATTTCTAAGACTATCTCTGCCATTTTTACTGTGTTAACATTTGTACTGTTGACACAAAAAAATGGTGAGTAAAACTGCTGAGACCTTATCACTAGTCCTGACGGTGGTACCAAACTATGCCATGATAATTGAATATATCTCTATCCTGTGCATGTAGGAGTTTAAAAAAAGAATATCCAACTCATTTAAGAATGTCCTTGATGAAACAGTAATGATAACTAATTTTATTAAATGCTTGAATGCCTTAAGTCCTTAATATTTTGTGTGATGAAAGGGGGATTACACATAAAGCATTTTTTATGAGTACTGAAGTATGACCTTTGTCATCGGGAAAAGTACTTGTGAGATCATGTAAGTTTCAATATAAACTACTTCCTAACTTTTTATTTATATCATGTTTACTTCAAAGAACAACTGATGTATCAAACATAGCTGTTCATACCTGGATATGAGGCAGAGATTGTCTTGAAAATGAACAAAGGAATCCTGCCACATCAAAGAAAGCAGCTGTCGGTATTTGTTTCTAATGATAAAATGAGACATTTTAAGTGAAAATTAGAATTTTGGAAAACTTATAACTGGCAGGATGTGTTTATCAGTTTTCAATAAGCTAGAACTTTCTGATGAAATTGGGGCAATATTAATTAATATTATTTTTTGATACATACATTCTATAATAAAATGTGTCATTACTTAGAGAATCTGCTCAGCTCAGTAAGTCAATATTTTAAAAAATGATCAATGCATCATGTTAGAAAACTATGCATGGGTAAAAGGTTCGGTACCATGCCACTGGCCCGACCCTGTCACTCACCTCTTCCCCCGCCTTCTTTCCCTGCCCCTTCTCCACAATAAAAAAAAAAAAAAAAGAAAAAAAAGAAAAGGTGGAAAGGACCAAAAGTAATGTGTTCCCTGCACACAGCCCTCTGTCCCCTCCTGTGTTCCACAGGATCTTGTTCTACCACCAATCTCTTCTCTCCACAACATGTAATTTCTCTTCTTTTTCACATGACTCCTTTATCTACCAACAACAACAACAAAATGGTCGAATTGCCTAAATCCTAACAAACAAAACAAAACTTCACTAAGCATTGCCTTTCACTCAAACTGTCACCCTAATTTTAGCTTTTTCCTGCCTTTTCAAAGTTAAGAAAGCCCACACTTCCATACGAAAGCTGTAATACAATTACAGCCCATGATGAAGGGGGGAACAGGAGGGAGGGGCGAGGATGGGTGGAGGGAGGGTAATCAGTGGGATCACACCTATGATGCATTTTGCAAGGGTACATGTCAAATCTATTAAGTGTAAGAGTATAAATGTCTTAGCACAATAATTAAGAAACTGAGCTGCAGGCTATATTAACCAGTTTGATGTAAGCATTCCAAATTGTATACAAAACTAGCACATTGTACCCCATAAATGCATTAATGTACACAGCTCTGATTTAATTTTTTGAAAAGCCTCCACATGTATTCTGTCGTATTCTGTCAACTTCCTAATCACCCCTGAACCTATTGCAAAAGGGGTTTCCATTCCTCCTGTCTACTGAAACCACTTTTACTAAGTTATAAACTGCCTGTGTGCAAAATTTAAGTGATATTTTTCAAGCTTATGTTTGCATTTGACACTTACCACCCCTCTTTTCCTTTAAATCAAGTGTTGGCAAACATAGCTTGGTCCTTGTTTTTACATGGGCTGTGAAATCTTCCCATTTTCAAGTGGTTGGAAAGATAGTATTTTGTGACGTGAAAATTATGTGAATTTCAAGTGTCATTTTTCACAAATTAAGTTCTATTGGAACGTACCACACCTCTTTGCTTGTCTGTAGCTGCTTGTGCCCTACAGGACCAGAGCTCAGGAGCTGTGTACACTACTCACGGATGTGCAGCCCGCAAAGCCTAAAACTTTTACTACCTGGCGCTTCACAGGGGAAGTTTGCAAATGCCAACCTAAACTCTCTCCAGCCAAGGTTTCAGGATGCATTTTCTAGAAAAGTACCTATGACTCTGATAAGTCCTTTCTAAGCTATTGTGAATATTAAATGAGATAACATACACAAAGTACCTACAACAGTATCTGTCTCATATTTTACTGGAATCAGGGTTAGCTCTTTTGGTCTGTTGATTCCTCCTTCTCTGCATGTCCCTCAGATGCATATGTTCCTAAATGTTTCGTCTTCATTATTTTCCCTCTTTCTTCTTCACACACTTCTTTTAAACTCACGTCCTCCCATAGCCTCAAATAGCTTCTCTATGCTGATGAATTTCAAAGCTACATATGCTACATGGATTCTGCTTTACTTGGATGTTCTTCAGCAAAACAAACTAAACACACTCAAAATTAAACTCATCCTTCCCCTCAAATTTGCTCTTTCTTTTATTTTTTTGTATCCATTTGCTTCTCGGCCTTTTGGCTAAGATCAAGTGTATTTTTTTGCATCTGCGATCTCAGTTAATAGCACTACCATCAACTCAAAATTTCAACCCCCAAACCTCTTGCTTCGTGCCTCTGTTTCACTCTTTCTGTCCAGCTGGGCACTAAATCCCTTCCACTGCACTTCAGAGGCTTGTCTTACCGTCTACAAAGCCACCACTTTGGTCTAAATTCTCTTTATTTCCCTTCTGGACCATCTAATGCATCTATTTGCCAACAGTCTGGTCCTCTTTGTATCTGGCCTCTACGTTTCCATCAGAATTGCCTTTCATTCTCCCCTTCTTGACAAATGGAATGATAGGACTTCCCACTCAATGACCTCTGTGACCCTCTTTGCCCACATAGAGTCCAAACATTTGAACCTAGACTTTCACAATCCATTCATTCCTTAAACAAATATTTATGTATTTGTACTATGTGCTAAGCGCTGTGCCAGACTGTAAGTAGAGCAGTAAACAAGACCAGTGTGGGAGATTCCCAGAAAGATTCCAGTCCGGCAGAAGAGATCAATATTAAATAAAGAATCATTGCATTTCTCTTGCACCCACTTGAGAAAAAGGTACACTTTCACAGTACCATACACACATGTAGTGACCTTCAAAACAAGGCTCAAAGACTTCTACCTCTAGTATGAAAACTTTCCCCAATTTGTGGCTGTCAGAATTAATTCTGGCCTTCTTTGTATTTTCTAAGCTTATCTTAATTATTCAACACCTTCTTACTTCTCTTACTTCATTGGATTGCAAACTTCTGCATTCAGGGGCTATATCTTATTGATGTACCCATGACGGACCCCAGAATTGTTGTAGTTGCTTGATTGATGAATTGTGTTTTTTCTGTGACTAAGAGTCAAAAATTGGCTTATAGCTATACTATAATAATAAGCAGTGGTTGGAAAAGCAAATGATAAAAAATTAAAGATAAATCCTTATCTTAAACATTGTTATTGTTATTAAATTTTAAGTCTTCTTAATTTTGTGAAGGCAAAAAAAAGGAAACCTAATTAACACATGTATATGTAAAAATTAAAATTAAAAAAAATAAAGAGGTAACATGCCTTGCTTATAGATAAATAATATAAAGAAAGTTGGACTTTATTTGAATTTTTATATAAGAATAACATTCCTTTTTCACTGAAGAAAAGCCAAATGATTTGCCAAAAAGGTATAGTTAGCTGTTAACTCTTAATTTATACCCACTAATTTTATTTCTTGTTTTGCTATGTTTGAAGTATATATAGTAAAATATGAATCTCTTTGCTAAGAAATGTGTAAGAGTGTTATCCTCACAATAAGATACTTGTTTTATGTGTATAATATGTTCACCTCTTGTAGATATTCAAGTCATAAATGATGTAGAAAACAGAGGATGACGAATGGCTGCAGAAAGAGTCAAGAAAATAATTACGGTAAAAACTATTCTAATCTTTAAGATGCCAAAGGGGAGATGCAGGAAATTACTCAGCAGTTAACATCAATACTAGGAAAGAATGAGAACAAATAATAATAGAATTGATCAGGAAGTACTTAGGCAAGAACAATTTAATGAGCAACTAGCAGCAGGAGTTCATGTGGGAAGACTGTGGAACACAAACCAGGTACCAAGTGTGAGTACAGGCAGAGCCAGCTAACGGACCCTGAATGTGTCTATTTTAACTTATACTGATAGCCATGCGAAAGTGTCAGAAATTAAAATAACCCTATTGAGATAAATATAAAATTAACTTTGGGGTCATGCACTAGAAAAGATAGTACTTCATTTTTGAAAACTTTCTATTCAGAGACCCCTTCAATCCAATTTTGCCTCCACCACTGGACTCTAAGTGGTGCATATGAATACTGGTGGTGTTACTTGAATAATCTCAGCCCATCTCCCAATAAATAGTTGTGCAAACCTTGCTAGTAAGTGGCTTTCAAGACAATCAAATAAGAACAGTTTATGCAGACTACCTTTGTGAATGCCTTCAGCTTGAAAACTGGTCTAGATGAAATCCCCAAAAGATGACAGCTGCTAGCAGCCTGTAATAACTGACCCAGCAAGAGACCCCTAAAGGTCCTTAACTGTCTCAACCTGAGTCCCCGCACATCTCAAACCTCCCCCCACCCTCAGCCCTCCTGGCAAAATCCAGGAACAGGTTTTAGAATAGAATAAGGAAGTTCCCTGAGTTCCAAGAACTCCTAGCCACAGATAAAACAATGGTGAAAGCTTACTCGAACTAAGTTTCCCAAGCTGTCCCCATGCCAACTGCTTCGATGTAACCCCCTGAGCCAACTACCACATTGTAACCCTGCCCTGAGCTAACTGTCACGTTCCACTTCTGTGCTTGCTTGCTTGCCAGCCACACAGTACAAAGAAGGGTATAAAAATCAGCTTGCACTACCTTCAGGGCCTGCCCTTTAGGGCAGTGGTCCCCTGTGCAGGTGTAATAAATCACCATCTGATTTATACCTGATGTGGGGTCTGAGTTTTTCTTACAGGTGGAAATCAGTACAACAAGCCCAGGGCTACAGGTGAGCACAGCAAGGCTTAGCCTTTTAAGGATTATTTCATTGTGTGTAAGGAATCACAGAAAAAAATTAAAAATCATTTGGACGATGAAGTCAAGTTAAAGATTCTAAATGAGCTAGAGGGAGCTTCATTTATTAGGGGCTGTCTCTAACCTGAAAGGAGCTCAGGTCACTTGCAATCATTCCTTAGAGGGATGTCCCTCACTGATGGAGGAGGAGCCTTCTGGTTGGATCAGAAATCATGCAGCTCAATTCTCAGTGGCATGAGGTGTCTCTGTCCAGGAGGGGTATTCTCAGGATGACAAAACACCAAAGAGGTGTGGGCCAAGTGAACAGATCATGACATCAATAGTGGATAAAGGACAGCCAGCAGGATCGTCTGACGAAACTATTTGATAGTACAGAAGGGAAGAAGGGGTCACCCACCAAAACTGAACCAAAACAAGAAATGCAGCAGAAAATATTTAGATTGTATTGTGAAGAAACAATAGAAATTTAACTAAAATTGGGACAACCTGCCTGTCCTATCTTTCCTCATCCAGTTAAATTCAAACACAATTTTGCAAATGTCAGTCATTTCCTAAAATTTTTAATCGGAAAATCTATCTATGGATCAAAATTTCAAAATATACCCTTCATCATCGTAAATTCCTATTTTTTTCTTCCCCGACATTTCATTTTTAGCCCCTCCATTTATTAACAAAACTTCTTCAGGTAATTAATAAAATTTTTATGTATCTCAGTTCTTTTGTACAATGATTATCAACAAGGATGTTTACAGATTTAAAATAGTCACATATAAAAAAAAATCCTGCTGGAAATTTTATTTTTATAGTTTTTTTTGTTCTTTCTTATCATCTATAAGCATTCTTACTGGTGAAAATGCAAACCTTGCTTTTTTTTAGAAATTAATACTAAAGTGATCTTTCTTCATTTACTCCATCCGACTTCATCTCTAAAGCTAAAAATAGCTTTATTTCTTTTAGTTTCTTCTCTTTCCTCGTGAATATTTATATAATTTTTAAATATTATACTCAGAGTTAAGGAAAAGTATAACTTAGAATAATACACTTTACTCATTTGTAGTCTTCAAAGCCTGTGCAAATTTTATCACATTTACCAGTTAATCAGATAATATTTAAAATAACCTCATGCTCTGGTGAGTTACAGAACCTTACCAAGGTTCATTTTCTGTCTCTGTAAATACAGGTGATTAGAAATAGTGGAAATCCTATCTGATTAATGATCTGTGAAGTTTACAACTTATTTTTTCCCCAGGTTATATCTGTAAAAGTAGAAAATAAGAAGGGTAAAGCAGTCATTTGCTCACTCTTCATATTTATTTCTGATGGTATGCCATGTAGACAATTGACATAAATCACCCAAAAAGTGGACTCTCATCATAACACACAGCACTGTAAAATGTAGTTATACTGGGCGGCGCCTGTGGCTCAAAGGAGTAGGGCTCTGGCCCCATATGCCGGAGGTGGCGGGTTCAAACCCAGCCCTGGCCAAAAACTGCAAGAAAAAAAAAACAGTAGGTACACTAATAAGGCCGTAAGCATCCTTAGTAAAGAATGTTCAACAATGCTGGAGTATTTTTGTGTGCATATCCCATTTTTTGGTCTTTTTCTATATTCTTATAAAAACCACCAAGACCAGGGATATGAACTTTGGTATATTGAGTAAGATAGACCCCTATCTTATCGAAAGGATTTCTTACTGACTGTATTTGAATATTCAAGTAATATACCTTGGTAGAATTACTAGGGTGGATACAAAACAGCTAAGATTGATTGACCCTAACTACCAGCAGGCATAATTGTATTTACGTGACCTCATTTAATCCTCAGTCACATTGACTTAAATGCTGTTAATACCCACATTTTACTAGTGACTAATTGGATGCACAGAAACGTTAACTAACTTGTCCAAGCCCACACAGCTAATAGACAGAATATTGGAAAACCCTTATTTTAAGTGCCATGAAATAGCTAGATGCCAAGATATTTTCATTTCTTGGCCAAGCTCCATTGGTGCCTCTTGAGAGAAAGGAAAACGGACTATTGGTCTCTGAACTCCTAGTCAACATTTTTTCCCATAACATTTCTTCCCCACTTTTCTATTTTCAAAAACAGGACACAAAGTTCAAGGGAGAAAGTAGTAACTTCTGGCAGAGGTGAGCAAGCAGATTAAGAAATTGACCCTAGCCTGTGAGGATAGCCAAGTTTTTTGATCATCAATGGCTGGGAGATAGTCTAAACCAGCGGTTCTCAACCTGTGGGTCGCAACCCACAGGAACTGTATTAAAGGCTCACGGCATTAGGAAGGTTGAGAACCACTGGTCTGAACAATGGGCCGGCTCAGGCAAAAGAATGAAAATAAAAAATGGAAAGGATGTGAGAGTTATATTTGAGAGCATTTGGCAATATAGGTGAAAATTTTAAAGGCAGGAAAGCTTTTAGAAAGAAATTGGAATCAAAATGAAGGTCTCCTTGTTAGTTTAAAGTCTTAAAGCTTAATGATACTCTTAGGGGAAAATTTTAGAACAAGGGAAATACAAAGAATGTTCTCACTTTTTTTTTTTTTTATTATTGTAAGCAATGCATATGGCCACTTGCCTGAGTTCCAATTGATCCTTTCCAGTTGTTGTGTAATGAATTCATATGAAAGCTACATAGGCCGAGAGTATAACATGAGCAGTCTAACCCAGTGCCCTCTCTCAGACTAAAAGTTCACGCAGAAGTGGATTGGGTTGACACCCGCCATGGTATCCACCTCACTAGGCTGGACTTCTACTTAGAAATGAACCTGAATATGGTGAATATATGCCCTTTCTTTCTCAAGTAAATACATATATATGTGGGGGGACCATACCGGCTTCCCCACAACTTTGCAAAAATGGAATTTTGATGTGATCATCTTCTCTTTTTGATCTTTGTTAATTTGACAGTTCAAAACTTGCACATTTTGCTTTAAATTACTGGGAAGAATAAACTTTTTTTCCTGTTGATTGGCCATGGAATTTCTTCTTTTGCATGTCTTGTTGAATTTGACCTCCAGACTGATGTTTAGATTTGGGCCTTTGGTAGATGATCTAGACTGTGACGGCAGCCGCACCCTGCCTTCAGCAGATGTGAGGCCCTGGGGTACTGCATTTGCTAGTCCAGCATTTCAGCGACCAGGCTGCCCTTGAGTTCTATGCTCACACCTGGCGGCTACACAGTGACAGCACCTTTCAATCCTCCCCTCTTCGTGTGACTCACACACACAGGAAAGAAAGAAAAAGCCTATATCTAAATCTCACAATTTTAACATTAGAAACAGATTAATGAAGGAGGTAAAGAAGTTTTATCTCTTTTTTTAAAACATCAAAATGCTAATACATCCGTGACCAGCATGCTCAATTACCTGCTTCTCACTAAAGACCACTGCCATCTGTTAAGCACCGAAGAATCAGAAGCTTTTACATATACTCTTTTTGTTTCAGCCCTGAAAAATGTTTAGGGAACATTATTGCCCATATATTAAACATCCGTATCAGAGGAAAAACTTGCCTAAGTGTACAGGCCTAACAAGTACCGCAGCTAGTCTTTGTGTCCCTGCCTCTAGTCATAACACTCAGGTGCACCTTTTATGGGATCAGCATGTCACTGTAATATAGCAGAGCAGCCAGGATTAAAACTACATCGTTACTCAGCCAATTCGCCACAGTAATAAAGATGCCATCAATTTCTTGGAAGCTTGTCCTTCTCATCTGCTTCTTTCTGATGATATAATACCCGGAGAGCAAACCCCACCCTTGCAGGAGGTTTCACCCAACTCAGCTGAGTCTCTAAAAAACTTCCAGCCCTCAAAACTATTATTATTTTTGAAACCAAGTTGGAATTTAGTATGGGGAGTGACTGTGGTTAATGATTTATAGCAGTAAATAGATTTTGAAATATAAAGATCTCCTGAATCTTAATAATCATAGGAGCACTTCCAATTTTCATTCAAAGCCTTCAGACTAGGTAGTCCCTCACTTCTGGCTTTCTGCAAAGAACTTGTGATAAATGGTTCTAAATATCTGTGAGGCTATGAGGTAAGGCTCATGAAGGTTCCAATTTTAAAACTGAGCTAACACGTAAATCAGTGCCTAGGACAAGCTCTGCACTCAATGAGAGAATTGTCTATTGCAAGTTTCCTCTCTGGTCTCATAATTCCTACATGTGGACCACCGCACCCTCCCCAGCACTGCCAAGCTGCACCCCAGAGTCAGCCGCATGTGGCCTCCTGTCAGGGGAGGTAACGCCAGTGACTTTCATCTCTGCTCCCTCATCACTGAGCATAGCACCAAATACAAAGAATCAATACATTTGCTAAGCAAATAACCCAGGAGAGACTACTGAAAACTGTACACACAGGAAGAAGTTACATAAAATAAAAAGAAATATTGCCAGGGTGAGTTCCTGACTGCTGGGGAACACGGTAGGAAGGGGGATGTCACATCCAAGAAAAGTGTTATGCGTTGCCTATTTAAAGTAGCGCATGGCAAGGCTAGAAAATCAATGCTGAAAAATAAAGTGCTGTGAATCCTAGAAATCTGTAAAATCTCGCTGTATTTTAATTCTTCCTCTTCCCCTCCCACCACTGTTTCTTGAGGTCCTACCCAACATCCCAGGGGTCACTCTCCCTCTACCTGTACCGCACCTGCAGCTGCTCCCTCTGCTCTGGCCTCTTTTGCTGTTTACGGCCCCCTGATTGCTTGTTCTCTCCCTGGCTGTCTGCTGTTTCTCCTCTCTCTGCCTATGGTTTCCTAAATTTTAAATACAGGTCAAGGTCTCTGCTGGATTCCTTCCACTGCGCACTCTCCTCACTGCCAAGTCTCTTGAAATGCTCATTTCTGTGGCCCCCACAGCCTCTTTGGAGCTCCTACCATGATGTCGCTACTCTCTCCTCTACTCTAAATTTGGATCAAATTCCTGGTCACCCCAGTCTGGAATAGAAAGACAAATCTTTAAAAGCTACCATAATCTGTGACTATCTTTTCCAGCCATTTGAGTTAAAACAAAGGGTACCTACAAAAAATAAATAAACAGCAAAGTAAATGTCTCTAAGCCCTCCGAAGGAGACCCAGACTTTTTCCAATCCTAATGGACAGTGTGACATCTGCTCAAAGTTCTTAAATGGATGAAGCTGACCAGCTGCCTCTCATAACCATGCCCATGAGCCCCACTACCCCAGTGATTTCTGTAGATCCTCTGTGTTCTGTCTTCGCACTGGTTCTAGGCCTCATTTCACCAAGGTGGTTACTTCTTTGCTACTTCTAGCTTGGTCCATTGTTATCCCGACTTCTAACACCTCCACGCTCTAAACTGCCATACACGTTGTTCCTTTCCTCCTGGAAAGCCTCACTCATTCCTCAAGAGACAAATGAAGTTCACACCCCCCCTGCTAACTTTTGAAGTTCACTCATGTGAACCCCATCTTTCTAGCTGTTCTGCCTCTCTCTTGTAGTGAATACACTACACAATAATGCCACACAATCTGAAATCTTGGCCTTGCCTCTTACAAACCACGTAACCTTGGGAAACTTGCTCACCTTCTGTACCTTAACTTCTTCATCTGTAAAATGGGGATAAAAATGTACTTTCTATATGGGGGTTTTCACCAATTATTAATTAGCTTAATGGGTATAAAGGGCTTAAAAGATGCCTAATATGTGCATATAAAGAGTAATTATCCAATAGATGATAGCTTTTGTTACAATTATTCATGGTGCTCTAGAAAATTTTAGTAACTATCTCTTCCCACATAAATGATTCTTTTTTGCCTTAGCATTTTTATATACGCTGTTCCCCAGTCCTCGGTTTAAAAATATGATCTATCCTTTAAGAACCCATTTCAAATAACATTTCTCCCAAGACTTAGTCCTTTTTTTTTTCAGATCGAGTCCCTGGGTGGAGTGCTGTGGCTCACAACAACCTCCAACTGAAGCTCAAGCAATCCTCTTGCCTCAGTTTTTCTACTTTTTTTTCTTTTTCTTTTTTTTTTTTTTTTTTTGAGACAGAGTCTTACTTTTTCACCCTTGGTAGAGTACTGTGGCATCACAGCTCACAGCAACCTCAAATTCTTGGGCTCAAGCAATTCTCTTGCCTCAGCCTCCCCAGTAGCTAGGACTACAGGCACCTGCCACAACGTCCAGCTATTTTTAGAGACGGGGTCTCACTTTTGGCTCTGGCTGATCTTGAACCCATGAGCTCAGGCAATCCACCCGCCTTGGCCTTCCAGAGTGCTGGGATTACAGATGTGAGCCACAGTGCCTGGCCTCTAAGACATAGTTCTTATAAGGACTGAAAGTTAGTCTTAGCAATGTGTTAGCATGTGTAAGGATTCTTACCATGTGCCTGACACCCCAGGAACACGGTTAATTGTTAAGGCCAGCCTCTGTCCCAGAGGCACAATCTGCCGTCTCCTTCCCATGTTAGTACCTTCAAGACTCACGGACCATGTTTTCCTCAGCTTGGCATTCTGACCAAGTCCTCCTGCAGAAATCTATGCTAACTACATGTTTGATTACATCTAAGTACATTTGGCATTGCTAATTTAATAAGAATTCAAAAGCCATGAGTGCTTTCAACATATAGGAGGTTGCCAAATAAAAGCCTTTATTTTTTTTAAATGGTCTTAGTTAATAATTAATTTACATTATGTTTCTGACCTACAATGCTGTCTAGCACAAAGGTTGTTAGTACTTGCAGAGGAAGGCATGGAAGACCAGAGCTGAGTGCCTCCGCCCTCTTCAGAAACTTGGAAGCAAGAAACAAAAGTCAGACATCCAGGCCTTTAGCTGGCTACACAAATCTCATATTTTGCCTTTTTAAAACAGCTTTATTGATATAGTATAATCCACATACCATGTTTTTCTCCCATTTTAAGGACACAAGTTCAATGTTTTTTAGTATATTTGCCAAGTTATGTAACTGTCGTCATGACGGAATGTTTAACTTTTCTTTTCTTTTTTTTTTTTTTTTGAGTTTTTCAACTCTTTATTTTTTTTTATTATTATTAAATCATTAGCTGTGTACATCAATGCGATTATGGGGCACCATACACTGGTTTTATAGACCGTTTGACACATTTTCATCACACTGATTAACATAGCCTTCCTAGCATTTTCTTAGTTATTGTGTTAAGACATTTACATTCTACATTTACTAAGTTTCACATGTACCCTTGTAAGATTCATCATTCTAAAAAGAAACCTTACCCCCACCATTTCCTCCCACCCCTCCATCCTTAGTTCTAGACAATCAAAATTTTTGACAGATATGTCTGTCCTGGGCATTTCATATATATGGAATTAAACTATACGTGGGCTTTGTGAATGGCTATTTTCACAGGGTTTTCAAGGTACTTTCATGTTGTAAAATGTACTTTATTCATTTCTGTTGCCCAATAATATTCCTGAGTGTGTTATATGCAGCATATAACATTTTGTTTATGTAGTCATCAGTTGATATTTGAGTTGTTTCTGTTACGGAGCTTTTGTAAATAATGCTGGTATGAATTTTCATGGGTATGTTTTTGTGCAGACTGACCTTTTAATTTCTCATGGTTATATACTTAAGAGTGGAATTGCTGGGCTATGTGATAACTAGATGCATAATATTTTGAGGAATTTCCACTGTTCTCCTAAGTAGCTGCCCCATTTTATAGTCCCACATACGATGAGTGTATGAGCGCTCCAATTTCTCAACATTCTTGTCAGTACTTGTTATTACCTGACTTTTTGATTATAACTATCCTAGTAGGGATAAAGTCATATTTCATCGTGGTTTTCATTCACACTTTCTGGTAGCTAAGGATGTTGAGTTTTTCCACATACTTACTGCCTATTGTCTACTTTCTTTGAATAAATGCTTACCTATCAATAAGGGTATTTATGTTTTTATTATTGAGTTGAAACAGTTCTGTATTCTGATTATAAGACCTCATCAGATATATGATTTGTAAATATATAATCATATTCTGGTGGATTTCTTTTTATTTTCTCAATGTCCTTTGAAACATAGATGCTTTTAACATTGTCAAAATCTAATTTATCTGTTTTTCTTATATTGCTTATGCTTTGGATGTTACATCTGAAAAGGCTTTGCATAACCCAAAGTTACAAAGACATACGGTCCTAAGTTTTATAGTTAAAGTTTTATGATTTTACCTCTTACATTTAGGTCTTATGATCCATTTTTAATTATTTTTCATGTGTGATATTATAAGGGGTCCAATTTCAGTCTTTTGCATGTAAACATCTAGTTATTTCCAGTACCACTTATTGAAAAGACTATTTATTCCCCTTGAATTATCTTGGTTGGTACTCTTGTTGAAAATCAATTGATCAGAAATGTAAGTTTAATTTATAGACTCAATTCCATTCCATTGACCAATATATCTATCCTTATGCCAACATTACCCTGCCTTGATTATTTTACTTTATAGTAAATTTTGAAATAAGGAAATAGGAGTCTTCCAACTTTGTTCTTTTTCAGAATTGTCTTGATATTCTGGGTCCCTTGCACTACCATATAAATTTTAGAATAGCCCTATCAATTTTTGCAAAAAAAAAAAAGTAACTTTTTGGATATTTAATCTGTAGAGCATATGGGCATCAATTTCATTCAAACAATGTTAAATCTCCCAATCCATGAATATGGAAAGTCATTTCATTTACTTAGGTATAATTTAATTTAATTCAACAATGTTTTTTGATTTCAGAGTACAATTTTTGTGTCCTTTCCATTGCATTTATTTTAAGTATCTTGTTCTTTTGATCTAAGGTAAATAACATTTTTTCTTTGAATTTTTAAAAATTTAGTAAAGTTCAAATAAGTGTATGTGTTTCCTTTTATCTGCTTCTCTGGCAAACGAGGGGGCTGGGACTGCCAATTCTCTGCTTTCTCTTTATCTGTGATGACCAAGCTTGAAGGTATCTGATGCATCAAACCTCACATTTCTCTGACTTTTTCTGACCTTGACAGATGCGGCCTCCCTCCATCTGGCTGTGAGCAGAAAGTCCTCGATTTCCTCAATTTTTCCAGACATAACAACAAGATGTACAGGGAGAAGGTATAGATGACCACAGTGAGTAGTAGAAATTAAAGAGAAAAATGTTTCCTTCTTCCATTTTTTATGTTTATCGCTAGTGTACAGAAATACAATTGATTTTTGCATATTGATCTTATACTCTGAAAACTTGCTTAACCCTTTCATTAACTCTAATAGTTTTTTAGTTGATTCTTTAGGATTTCTTAAAATACAAGATCATGTCACCTACAAACAGAAATATTTGTATTTCTTTTCTACTCTAAATGCCTTTATTTCTTTTTCCCACCTCACTGCCCTGAGTAGAACCTTTAGTGCAAAATTGGATAGAAATGGAGCAAACAGACATCTTTATCTTATTTCTGGTCTTAGACACATGAAAACATCATCTTTCAACATTAAGCATGATATTAGTAAGGTTTTCACAAATGGACTTTGCAGTTTGAGGAAGTTTCTTTCTAATTCTCCTTTATTCACCGTTATCATAAACGGGCGCTGGATTTTCTGGACATCGCCTGTGGCTCAAAGGAGTAGGCCCCATATGCCAGAGGTGATGGGTTCAAACCCAGCCCCAGCCAAAACTGCAAAAAGAAAAAAAAAAGATGCTGGCTTTTCAATACTTTTCATTTGTTAAGAAAATGATGTAGCTTTTGTCCTTTACTCATGTGGTTTCTCACACTGATTGTTTTCTTTCTTTAATTTTATATTTATTGACACACAATAGATATACATATTTCTATGGTACAAACAACAATTTAATACATTCACATAATTAGTAAAAATCAACTCAACGTAATTGGGATATCAATCATTTTAAATATTTGACTTTTCTTTATCGTAAAAACATTCGAATTATTTTCTTCTAGCTATTTTAAAATATATTAATACAATAAATTATTGTAAACTACAGGAACCTCACTGATCTATCAGACATTTTTTAAAAATTAGTAACTAATCTTACTTTCCTGGGGAAAAAAAGTCTCACTTCGCCATGGTGTATAATTCTTTTATATGCTACTGGATTTATAATAATTTGCTAGCACTTCATCGAGGATTTTTGTCTATACTCCTGAGACATACTGGTCTGTATTCGCCTTGTAATAAAGATATCTTTATCTGGTTTGGGTATCAGGATTAATACCGACCTCACAGCAGAAGTTGGTAAATGATCTTTACTCTTCTATTTTTGGAAGAGTTTATGAAGAATTGATGTTAATTCTCCTTTACCTATATAAAAAAGAAGTTCTTTAATTCGTCCTTAGAAGTTTTCCAAGTTAAAATCTAAACAGTGGAGGCGCATTAATCTTCATGGGGACTGACGCTTCTTCCCCAGCTGTCTCCGCCTAAGCGACCCTCGGGACGCCGGTCCGGCCTCGGGAGGCTGATGTGAAGCTGGTGGATGACCCGGGCTGACTGTGGCATCGTCCCCGCTGCCGGCGAGTCTGGGGAGGGAGGGCCGGGCGTGCTCCGGGGCGGGGCCGGGAGGAGGGAAGGCAAAACCGAGCTCGGCCTCGGAGCCCGCGGAGCAGCAACGCCCCTCGCTATAAATGCCGAGCTGCCTCGGAGCCGCCGATTCCAGCGCCTGACGGCCGGACCCCGGGCAGCGGCGCGTGACAGAGCCCGGGCGGGCGCACCGCAGCGGCTCCGCGGTGGACGCGCAGCGGCCCCCGGGGAGGGCGCACGGCCAGGACGCGCAGGCGGCGGGCGGGGGCCAGCTCGGCGCTGCCCGCTCGGACGGGACGTGGCCCGGGGACTGCAGAGGCTGAGCTGTCTTCACTGCTGGCTCTGCGCTGGGAGGTTCCCGAGGACCCAGGAGAAGGAGACCGTCTCCGAACCGGCTGCCCTTCTCCACATCAGGTGAGCGGCTAGCGGAATGGGAGGCGGAATGGGAGGGAGCAACAGCAGCGGGCTTGTCCGCTGCGTGTCCCCAACATTTCGTTCACTTCAACCAACTCTTCCAAGTGAAAGGGCGAAGTCTATTGACGTGGGCTGCCCCCAAACTTTCTTCCCCAGGCTCTCAGTTAACTCTTGTCTTTTTACCATGATTTGGATGGGGAGTCAGTATCCTCTGCGGGGCCCCCGTTTAAAAGTTGTGCTACTTTGGAGGTGAAGCTGAGAGTATCCTTCACCCACCCGTCTGTTTCCCAGGCAGAGTTCCTCGACCGCTCACTTCCCACCCCTCCGTTAACCGTCCCGGCGGCTCTTGACACTGGACAACGCCCCCAGTTTGGCCAAACTCTCCACCCTTCGGTGCCCTGGGTGCCCTTTGGAGAAGCAGGGAATCTCCACACCCCACCTACAGCCCGTGGCTGGCGCACATTTGTAGCTGGGGCAGGATTTTAGCAGGTCCTCTGCTCCCAGGGCTGACCCTCTGTGCAGCCCCTCCCCTGCACTCCTCTTCGGTATCTAGCTCACGTGCTGCAATTCTCTAAAATGTCCAGCTCAGGGTCTGCCCAGTCCCCACCCGCCTGTGGTCTCCAGAAGATCGCAGCCAATCTTGCCTGCTGCCCCGTTATCTCTGGGCGACCATTGGCCACCCGGTTGTTGATGCCATCTGGGGACTCTTATCTGTGTTTGCTGACAGCCTCACTAAGTTTTTTAAAACCCACCACTGGCCCTCGGCAACTTTGTCTTCTTGGTGAAAGTTTAGGTGCTCACTTTTTCCAGGACACATCTGGGATTTGGCTATGTTAGTTTCCTGTGTCTGGAACAGAGAGGCAGGACATTGACATCTGACTGTTCTGTCATTTTGGGGGGCAATTTGTTTCTCCTCCTGAAGGTGCTTCGCCCCCAACATGATGATCTTAGTGGTCACCTCCCTGGGCCCTGGGTCCCTAGGCGGTTATTCACCTTAGCACAAGGCTTAACCCCTTTACCCCTCTTCTCTAGAAAATTTTGCCCTGCTTCCCGCGTCTTCCTTGGTGTTTCCCCAGCTGTAAAGTCCCCCAATGGTGATGGAATTCCTGATAATGCCCTGGCACCCTCCTCTTCCTCTCCCCCACCCTTCCTGACAGCACAGAGGCAGGGAAGCTCCCAGGAAGGGAATGAGACTCCCACTTAAGTAGCTGTAAGATATTAGGAACATTACTTAACAACCCTGAACTTTGCATCTCTACTTATAAAGTCCCCTCCAGTGATAAATTCTTTGATTTCTTTTGTTTCCTGGTTATTGCTTTTTTAAAAAAGTCTAAAATAATTAGTCCATTAGAATAATGAACACTGTGCTGGTGATAGACACAGGTATAGCCCTGACACTAGCCATGTAGCAAAAAAATCTGTACCCCTCAATTTTTTTAAATAAACAATCAAAAACAAAGTAATTTACTCTATTGTAAGATAGTTTTCAAAACTGTCTAACTTCCTGTTAAATTATCTGCCCTGGACAAACATTAGGATTTTTGGCAATTGCTTCCAAGTGTCCATTTCCCAAATTCTCCTGGGCAATTCCTGTGACCTGGGTTCATGCTGAGGGATGGCCCCACATAAATAGGTCTCAACGTTTGCTGCAGTTTCACAATTATTAGTCTCAAACCCGTTGTCTACTCTCCCCCCTCCCCTTTACCTTTTGACTTCATTGTCCTTTGCCCCCATCACGAGGCCTTGATTTCTGGTTCTGATCTTCTTCGACCTTAAATGGAATTAAGTGTTCCATCAACCAACTCAGAAGATAACTGGTTTTCTTCCACTGGTTCAACTGATGCTGATGAAAGACTTGTGCTCCCTGAAATTCACAAAATGTCTTTTTGTCACTATTGACCATTGCAATGTTCCCTGTCTCACAGTACTCTGAGCTCAAATCTTTCCTCAGCCTCTCTTAGTCTGGATCAGTGTTCAAAAGAAGACAAATTTCGGATTTTTCAAGGTTTTTACTTTTTTTTTCTAGTTTGGGGTCAGAATTGTGTGCCTGTGTGTATATGTTTTTGTTTTTTCTGCTACTACTGCTTATTACTGTTGGTCCCGTTATGGCTATGGCTAATTCATAGTAATAACTAGTTTTCCCCATGCTAAAGGGAACATAAGAAAGAACAGCTACTTACCCAAAAATCAAGTAAAATACTTAGCTAAGAAAGAATTTGAAAGTCATAATTGCATATCTCCTGTAAGGCCCTTTCAAGGGGATAACTGCAAGTTCCTGTATTTGGTTTTACATTTGATATAGTTACATGTTTTGTCTGCTTCATGCAAGCTCCTGCCCTCCAGCCCCATGTTTGTTAGTGTGCCTCGTCCTTTTCCAGTTCAGTCATGGCTGGAGAACGCCAAAGAATCTCCCAAGTAGGCTAGCAAATTATGAATTTTGTTTAGAAGTTTGAAGTAAGTCCAAGTGTTATAAAGATTAAAAAGCTGTCTTGAAGATACATTGTGGCAATAAATAAACGTGGAGCCAGGGCAACAAGATGTCACAAAGTATCCAAGCGCAGGTTAGGGGCACTTTCCTCCCATGTTATCTGGCAAACTGAAATCAGCTTTTAAATGCATCACCACCAGAAAATGTTATTATTCTTCCTCAAAATCATTCTAAGGTTTCTCTTTCAAAATTACCTGCTCATTGATTGCATGGTTTGTATTTCTTTTCATGTAGATGTTTATTTGATCAGTAGACTAAATTTCCAATAAACAATAGTAAATGATCAACTTCTATCCTAAATTTAGCTATCACTTTGTTTCCTATCCTATAATGATATGAACGTTAGCTTTCAAATCTCAACTTTTTATTGGCTTGATGTACAAAACCATTTTAAATCAAGGAGTATCTAACAGTCCTTTTTTGAAAGGACTATAATTGCAATATGCCTTCCTATTTCAAGTCCCAGTTCTACATGTGCTTATAATTTAAAATCATAGAATTAATCCTTCAGTTTGGGTTAAGTTTTTATGTTATTTCTGATTCATTATATATAGATATCCATATATACACACATATATATACATAAAGATGCCTTAATCTTCACCAAATGATGTTAAAATCTTATTTAAATCAACTGGAGTTAAGTACTCTGAATAGCTGACTAAAGAATATTGGGAAATATATTAATACATATGATGTGTACTCTTGAAGAGAACTTAATTAATGCTTGTTAATTTGCTAAATTTCTTTGGGTATATTCTCATCCTCTATTAATCGAAGCTTCTCTTGTCTACTTTGGAAAGTGAAGAATTATGTTTATAGAATGTATCAACAACAGTTGCAGATTCTTTTTTTTTTTTTTTTTTTTTTTGCCTTTTTTGGCCAGGGCTGGATATGAACCCGCCATCTCTGGCATATTCTTAACAGAGGATACACTATAGAGTGACATTAGACCCTGAGGTTATAGCAAACCATAGAAATGATCTTTGGGCCAAGCACAGCAGCTCATGCCTGTAATCCCAGAACTTTGGGAGGCCAAGGTGAGAAGATAACTTGAGACCAGAAGTTTGAGACCAGCCTGAGGTAGGCCCCATCTCTACAAAAAGTAGAAAAATCAGCTAGAGGTGGTGATTTGTGCCTGCAGTTTCACCTACCCAGGATGCAGGAGAAACACTTGAGCCCAGGCTTCAGCGGCTACAGTGAGCTGTGATGACACCACTGCCTCGTCAATAGCACAAGACCCTGTCTCAAAAAAATACTGTTTTTGACCTAGAGAAATATTGGTCAAGCTAAGCGCATACTTAGAGATGAGTCCTTAGTAAGTCTCAATGCCACTGGGGTGGGAGGACATTTAAAAACAGCCCCTCCTTCTGCCCTGCCTGGGTAGTGTGTCTGAAGAAGTCGTGTTTGGTTCCATCGCTTCTGTAATACCCGCTGCTCCTTTCTCACAGGATTGTAACTCCTTTGATAGGACAGGCCACCTTCAGTGGATCCTTGTTTTCTGTTACTAAACACTCCACAAAAGTCATCTGTGGCCTGTTTGTAATTTGTTTGCTTTTGGTTAAAAGTGTGGAAAATGTTAAATATATTTTCAGATCCCCATGTTTTAGAAGAGAAATGTTGGAAAACCCATTTTTTCTAATCTCATTTAGGTGTATTATCCTACAATATACAATAAAATGACTTAAAGTAGTCTTGCTAATTGGGGGGCTGGCATTAATTCCATATTTCAGCATAAGCAGCAATGGCCAGAGGATAGTACAAGAAAGAAGGAGGAAGTGGGGGGAGGAGGATAAAAATTGAAATATCTATCAGATTTTCTTAAGGTATTGGGAAGCAGGTAAAACAAGAATATTAGAATATCCAGAGGAGCATATTAAATCTTTTTACATATCGCCACACCTTCCTCTGCCCTCCTATCCCCCTTCCCCATCTTAAGACACATTATACTTTGTATTACAATTAGTAGCAACCATCCACATCAACCATGGGTATTGCCTAGAAGTTTGTTAGCTGTGCAGAATCTCAGACCTTACCCAGGTGCACTGCATGAGAACCTGCACTGTAACAAGATCCCCAGGTGATTCAAATGCACATAAAATTAGAAAAGTACAGGACTTACAGCTTGTGTAGAGTGTTTGCCCAGAGGTCATCTTCTTGGCTTTTTAATAAACTAACATTTTAAATAAATGTTGTAGAAGTAAGACAAACGATGTGCCAAACACAATGTTCATCCTTTAAATGGTTTTCGTTTAATTCTCACAACCACTTTGCAAGATAGTCACTGCTTTATTCTCATTTTATAGATACTGAGTGAAAAAGACGAGTAACTACCTCAGAAGTGGCGACTGAGGGTGTTGAGATTTAAACACAAGAGTTCCAATTCCAAAGCCTACGCTTTTAGCGGCTCTGTGCTAGGCTGCCTCCTTTTTGAGACCAACTAATTACTTGAAAAATTTATATTTTAAAATGTATAATTTGAAATTCAATCCTTTTTCTCTCATAAAAGAAAAACAAAACCTAAGCCATATTGACTATAATATTTGTCTTTGCTGCACTAATAAATTCTAGAAATTCTCTCTTTAGTTGCTGTGAAAAATACTATGACAGCTTACCCGAACTTATCATAATATGTATCTCATATGTACAAAATAATTTTACATATCAATTATGCTTCAATAAAGACGTTTTTAAGGAGTGACATAACGTTAAAAAATTAGCTGTTGATATCTCAACTTTTTCCCATAACTTATCTAACATTTGCTGTTTACCTTTTGTTGTTCTGATTCTACAAAATCATTTTTCTCCACATACACGTGGACTGTTTAACATCCCAACCCAAATTATATACTGCTTTTCAGCTTTTAATAGAAATGCTTATTTACTGTATGCATGGTTTACAGAACCATAGTCTCATATAGTTACTAATCAGTCGATAGCCAAGCAAATGATGACTTATTTGAAGCCAGTGACTGTCCAAATGATTTGCTCCCTGAACTATTTTTCCCAGTGCACGTAGATTCTGCTAGCTGCCAGCTAGTTCATGCCAAACTTCACGTGTTTGGGGCATTGGTGTCAGTCAAAAGACGAACGCGTCTGGGTTCCCCAGGATCATGGTTGAGAGGAGAGGTGTGCTAACATGACTGAGCAGCCAGCTTTCTGAGTGATGCTGGAACATTCCTAAGAGACAGAATTTCCCTGAATGCTTGGATCTAGAATTTTAGATATTCAGGCAATACTAACAAGACAGCATCTAACTTTTTAAGTTATGGATTAGGGCAAAATCAACCCAGAGGTACCATTGTGCAAAGTAGTGGGCCGGGAAGGAGAATTACCAAGGAGACACCCTACACCCTGGCACAGGTTTCTTAGAGCTTGGAAGTGATAAAGGACCAGTGATCATCTCCTATGGCCCAAATATTTTGTGACTCTGGCTTAATATAATCTGCACCAGGTTATTTTTTTAGGATATTTTTTAAAAGCTCACATTTTTTTCCTATTAAACTTCACGTATTTATAATTTTACCTGCACAGACACTTTTTTCACTCTCCAACCCTTGTCATCTGATCCAAATGTTTCTAAATTACACGGTATGCCTCTAGAACAAGAATGTTCCATGAACCTAGCTTTAATAACCTAACTCTCTTTCCACTCAAATGATGTCACTTCACCTAAAACACGTTGTTCCACAGTATCTCCCAGCCCTTAATCTTTACACAGATAATTGCTAAAACTTTATCAGGAATGAAAAGAATTTAATGTGATTCTTGCATAGTGATTGCTTGACTATGTCCTGGCCTTTGATTTACTGACGTATCAGAATGCATTTTTGAGAAAACACACATCTATTACGATTCTTTTAAATTCCCGTTAGGTTAAGCCACATTATAGAACATTATACATTATTTATAAGATATAAATATATAATATAATGTAATATACAACACATATTTTGTATGTTTAAATATATTTAATGGCAAGGAAAGATAATCAAGTGAAAAAAATCACTACATAAAACATGAATCATAAGCATGGCCCTGGGAGCAGCAGATACTTCTGAAAGTGCAAGTAAAATCTGTCTTGAGTTACTGTTGCCTTAGTGAAAGTAATTATGTTAGCACTGATTTGTGAGGATTTGTGAGTAAAATCACTTATATATTTTTTAAATGCATGCATACCTGTAGAGTAGATAAGACTAGGAAAAAATATATAATAAATCCTTTGAGAGTTATTAAAACCAGAGGTGATATTTTTTCTTCTTTCTCTCTCTCTTTTATTTTGTATGTGCTTTCAAAATTTTCTATAGAGGATCTCTAATGAGTTTGTATTTCCTAATTTCTATTTATCTTAGAATTGTTATTCTATTCCTTATAACTCACTCTACATGTTTATTTTAGGTCTTAGAACACCACTGTTAACTCTTTGTAGAATACTATAAATCTGACACTTTCTATCATTTTTTTTTCCCTAAAGTGCACCAGAGACTTACAAAATACACATAATACACACTGGGTTGGTATTTTGCAGGTCAAATCATTTGGGAAATTTTTTTGGCTAATAGATCCTTCTTATGCCAAAATTCTTCTATATGACAATGCCAGAGGCAAGTTGGTGTACCTAGCTGTTTAAAAAGTAACCTGTACTCAGTATTCTCTCTTTAATTTTAAAACATATCTATTTAAATCCTTCAAAGCTATGATGAAAGTTAATGATGAATTTGGCTATGTTCATAGATGTTTGCACAGTAAAAGTACAAGAAACAAAGTCAAAAGAGAAACAAGAAAGCCAGGAAAATCTGTTTGCCAGCCACTGTATGTAAAATGCCTTTTTATTTAACATGAGTTTTTTAATATGAGAAAACATGAACAGCCTAATTGGAAAAATGAGCAATGGCCATGGCTGGGCAAACTAATAGAAGAATAACTGCAAAAAATAAGAAAAAAATGAAAAGACCTCATTCATCATCAACCTCATTCATCACTAAAGAAATGTGAATCAGAGCAAAGATATCTTTTCACTTATCAGATTAAGAAAAAAAGATTTGATTAAAGCAAGATTTGGGGTATCCTAAATTGCTATTACCTTTATAAAGTATATTTTATAAATATCTATAAAAATTTAGAGTATAAAATTTAGTTCAATAATTCTGTTTGGAATCTATACTGATACATTTATCTAAGCACTAGAATGCATATGTATAAATATGATTATTAAGAAATTTTTGTTGCAGTCAAAAGGAAAACTGATAAAAAGACTAAGACCCATTAATAGCAGACTGGTTAAATTATCATGTATCAGCACAACAATGGAATATTGTATAGTCAGTGAAATCTAGGAGGTGGATTTATGTGTGCTGCTGTGGGAGATCTGCTAGCCATAAAAATAAGTAAAATAAATGAAAGAAAGCAAAGAACAGGATAGTGTGATGTGAAAAAGAAACAAAAGATATCTACATTTATATGCGCGTGTATGCATTTCTGAAAGTCTTGGGCTACATAAGAAACTATTAGTACTTCTGAGAAGTAGCTCTATAGAGAAGTTTAGAGAAAGCAAGGAGACGTTTACTTTTGTTTTATATTCTTTAGTAACTTGACGTTTTACCACGTACAGGTATTACCACTATGAAAAAGGAAAACAGAAAAGATAATCTTTGAAAAAAAGATATATTTTAAAGTATAGGATTGTAACACGGATATAAGCTTTATACTACAATGGAAGTAGAATCATTTAACACAGTTTAACTGTAAATTCACAAGTAAAAAGCCAGTCCGTTATTATGTATCTTAGTAACTGCGTCTACAGAAAGAAGAGTCTCAGAAGACTACACTATTTTAACCAAAAATATTCTTGTTCTTTTTCCCTCCCAGGGGATTGGTAAAGATACTGACCATGAACAGGGAGAGGGAGAGACCCCACGACAGCCACATAATACAACCTAACTCTACATAAGGAAAAATAAGTTCTTGATGTAGACCAGATGGTTTTATTCCCTGTGAACATTCCTCAGATACAGTGTTAATGCTTGTTCTATAAATTAAAAACTAAAAACCTTACCATACTCAGTTAATCACTTTAATCTTTTTTTTTTTTTTTTTTCCAGGTTTGATACGTGATACATTGGTCAAGAATGACTGGGGTGTTAATCTGAAAAAGTCACTGAAGCCATCCCGGACAGTTGGCACCAGGTAACAGTCTTACATCTACAGCACTGTGCCTGCCAGTAGTTTTTTCCAACGTGTTAACACAGATGTACCATGAGAAGCCACACAGGCCTTTGTCCTGTGAAAAAAATAGAGGAAGCAGAAAAATGAGAAATTTCAGTTTTGCCCCATCCTCTTCAGGATACAGATTAAGAATGTATGTGCTCACCTGATTTTAACTGTAAATTGTCACAATCTCCCAGCTATTTCCCTTCATGTGCTGCTTATAAACTGTGTGAGAAATGTGCAGCCCTTTAGCAAGGACCCCCATGGCCACAGGTGATTACTCTGAGCAGTGTTCTTGCTCTGCAGGGCTTAGGAGGAGCACAGGGAAATGACCACGCCCTCTCATCAGCGCCCTAGCAAGGAACTGGGGCTCTGGGATACCCCAGCATTCACTCACTTCCAGGAGACTTAGGCACATCCATCTCAAAACTTGACTGGTTCCCCTTCAGAAAACCCAAATGTCTGAGAGTTTGATCATCTACAAACATCTGCCTTCCTCCAGTGATAAGATGGAGGAAGAGCAATGTGCAACCAGAGAAGGGGCCCCTGGGAGGCCGGTGCAGACTGGGCCCTGGCAGGCACGAGTCAGGGGGAGTCGCAGCACAGTACCTTCAATACTCCCAGAACCTAATGAGGCGAATGTCAGAGTTAACCAGGACTGCTTTGCTGCTGTCTAGCACCTGCCCCAAGGGCCTGTGTGAGAGTTTTCATTTTCAAAGTCCTAGATTTACTTACTAGTGTTTTTTTTTTTTTTTTTCTTCCTAACAGAAAGTTAATTCAAAGAACACACCTTTAGCCTCCTTTGTCCCTTCTAGGGAAAATGAAAAGGATGGCTTGTCCGATCCTGAATATGCTGTGCTTCTGTTTTATCTAAGTAGAGGAGATGGAGGAGAGGGAGCACTGGGTAGGCAGAGAAATATATTAGGTGCCTTTACCCTTCTTTGCTAGACTGGTGAGTAGGAACCACCATCTGGAAGGCACTCTACAGTGGTGTTAGGAGACTATTTAGGGCTGCTTTAATCTTGAAGGTAAAAATAGTCATGTTCAACAGAGTTCTGTCACTGGATATCTTCAGTTGGTTTTTTGTTTGTTTGCTTTTTTTGTTTTTGAAGTGAAGTTAAACAAGGGAATCTGTGTTATACGTGTTTTCAGCAAAAATCTAGCTCTGGAAACGGTGCCCTAAAATACGTAGTCAGGATAACATAAAGACAGGAAACTTTACTTTACATTTTAAGAGTACTGAGCAGAGGAGCTTTCTTCGTGATACCACGTTACCCTGACGGTTAATCTAGGGGGTTCCTGCTGAAAATGACTCTTCCTGGACCAGCCTCCGTTCTCCTGCATTTCAGAAGCCTTCACTTTCTAAGCATCACTTACTGGTAGCAAAACTTCCAAGATATTTACAACATATTTGCTTAAGAATAAAAAAAAAGAGAGAGAGAGAGAAAGAGAAAAAAACAGTCTGAAATTTTAAACTTTTTTAAACCTTTAGGTTTCCATTGAATAAGCAAAACATAATTCTAAGAATCTTCTTTGATTATTCTGATAATGATAACTGATGCTATACACAGTCCCCTACCCCTAACTGGCAACTTTGGCCTCACTTTCCCATAAAATAATCTCTAAGGTCCCATCCTGACCTATGAGCATTATCCTGAAATACAAAACAAAACAGAGCAGAAGGACCTCTGAACTCTGTGATATCCCTTTAAAACTTTTACTAGCTTACAGCTAGAGAACTCTGATCTCCTATTGATTTAAACCAGTGATGTGTAAATAAGGTTTCAGAGCTTGTTTCATAGAACCAAAGCTGAAAATGCTGAAATCTACTCATCAGAAATGGGAAAAACCTGATTAGGACATTTTAAAGAATAAGTGAAGAGCCATATTTGATGGCTTAACATCTATAGTCTCATACCATCCAATATGGCTGGTGGCTATTTAAATTTACACGTAAACTAATTATAATTAAATAAAATTAAAAATTCAGTGCATATTTGCACTAGCCACATCCCAAGTGCTCTGCAGACATGTGATTAGTGGACAACACAGATATGGAACATTTCCATCATCATAGAAAGCACTACTAGAGGGTGGCACCTGTGGCTCAAGGAGTAGGGCGCCAGCCCCATACACTGGAGGTGGCATGTTCAAGCCCAGCCCCAGCCAAAAAAAAAAAAAAAAACTGGAAAAAAAAGGTACTATTGAATAATACTGAACAAACACATTTATTAATAATGCAGTAGACTTTCATTGCCACTTGGTAAGAAACTTTTATGCTCTTTTAACTTTATTTGAAATTTTTTTTTAAATTTCAGTTTTCTTAGGTTAAGTGGTGTATTCTTTTACAAGTGTCTTTTTCCTTTTCCTATTTATTTGCATATTAAAATACACAGAATTCAATATTTTATGTATCTTTAAAAGTTTGAAGTTCATGATTTATTAAAAGAAAAGAGCTACCATGGTTGTATTAATGCCAGACTAAGGCTATTGGCTTGGTTACCTGCCTCAGTGACAACTCCAAGTAAGCAAAACTACGCAAGGTGTGGGAACACTTTCAACAGGCAAAACTTTCTTCTTTACTCTTTGCCTTCTGTAAGGCTTTATGTACTTTTTCAACAATAATAAATATGTCTCATTGTATTAACTAAAGCAGATTTGTGTTTTTTAAGCAGTTAGAGTGGCAAACAAAATAAGTGCTTTTTTCATTCTTTTATAAAACTTTACATATGAGAAGTCTGTACATTTATTTAAATTATATATCATAAACAACAGTCGTTTGTTTTCATTTTTAATGAATATAATCACCCCATGTTACAGTACAGACTTAAAGTTCTTAGTCACTATTTTCCGCTATTATGATGCCATTACTGAAACATCAGGCTCAGTCACTTTTCCAGTCACTTATACCCAGCAGTTTATTTATATTTTGGTTTTTGGACCAACAGTTGTGTGTTACACAAGGCAAAAAAGTTAAAAACAAATTTGCCTTCGAGTCATTGAACATCAGGGATTTGAAATAGCTATATAACTAGTTGTGAGAAGGGTTTAAACATTCTGCCAACATTCCTTTTACACATTTACCCCTATCATTTTCAACTTAAGCATAAATAATACAAGTTTGGAACTGGTTTGGAACTTTTGAATTTTTAAATATTAACCTCAGAATCTCATCAATGAAAAAAGTTAAGGTACATGCTATTCATTTGTGTTTTCTCTTTAAATAAATGAGAAATAGAGCTGGTTTATAAGGTAAACAGGTTTAATCCAAATAACCTATTCACACAGTTTATTTACAATGATGTTATTTCTTTGCTTAAATATATAGCTAGGTATGTTTAACATACTGCTGACTAGACAGGAAATTATAATTTAAATTATATTACTTCAAGATTTTTTAATGATTAAAAGAGCTCAGAGAATTAGTCTTTGAATTTAGAGCCTCTATTTTGCTGGCAGAAAAATCATAGCTAGCATCAAAAGTGTCATCATCCTCTCACTTCAACCAGTTTTTCCTTTTGATACTCTTAAAAGGATTTAGATATGAGTGTCTCTCTTTTTTTTTTTTTTTTTTTTTTTTTTTGCAGTTTTTCCCCCGGGCTGGGTTTGAACACGCCACCTCCAGCATATGGTGGCCAGTGCCCTATCCCTTACAGCCACAGGTGCCGCCTCTGTGAGTCTCTTTTTTTTAACTTTCTTTTTTTTTTTTTTTTTTTTGAGATATAATCTCACTCTGCCACCCCGAGTACAGTGCTGTGGCATCACAGCTCACAGCAACCTCAAACTCTTGGGCTCAGGCAATCCTCTTGCCTCAGCCTCCTGAGTAGCTGCGGCTACAGGTGACCTCCACAACACCTGACTAGTTTTTCTATTTTTCATTTTTTTAATGTCTTTAATTAGTTGTATTTATTTATTTAGTTTTAGTAGAGACAGTGTCTTTCTCCTGCTCAGGCTTTGCTCACACAATCCCCCTGTCTCGGACGGCCTCCCAGAGGGCTAGGATCATAGGTAAGAGCCACCACACCCAGTGAATGAGTCATTTTTAAAACTCCAGAAAGGTCTAGGATGTCTCCGAAACATAATAATATAGCACAGATGTGGTGGAAGATAACCATTTATCTGCAACTAAGTCTTTGATGCCTTTGTAACATTTGAACAAATGAGTCCTCAGACAGCAGGAAGCTGTGAAGCCCCTGCCCGAGTCCAGTCGGGAGCAGCATTCTTCCCCCTCTCAAAATAAATCTGGACATAAATTTACACCCCAACAAACAAGCAGAGCCATTGCAGATGAAAACCAAACGGGAAGTAAAAGCTGTCTTTTGAACTGAGCATCCACCTTGGTTCCTGAGTGGTGCTCCAGGCCAAAGAGTAAACATAAGACGGGCATTTGCCTGTTTTCTGGTCCCTCTTGTGGGATCAGAGAAGGGAGACGGAGTAAAGTAAGCATCTTCCTTAACAACAGGAAGTAAGAAATCCAATCTGCTTTGGCAAAGTGAAAGCAATACAGATTTGAGTCATTGATGATGACAGTGCCTATGAGAATTGTAAGGTTGTTATATGACAGTGACGAACCCACCATATTTTAGTCAGCACTAAACCCTTAACGGATGCTAGTCTTCATTTCACAGATAGCATATTTATACACAACTGAACTAACAGAGCATTGATAACGACCTTGGCTCACAAAGCATCCATTGAGCTTGGGTCAATTATAATAGGAAGTTCCTCCTGGAATCTGCTAGAAGTTAGCTATAACTAGATGAATGGATTAGACAAAACCTACTATCTTAATTAAAGAGAGAGAAATACAATAGACATCAGTTAGGTGAAGGAAAATCAATTAATAAATGTGAATCAATTTGGAGGTTTGCATTTATTTTAAGTTCCCCAACATAAGGTGGCCAATTTACCAGACCTAATTTAATATCTTAAAATAAAGATATCCACGTGATCTATTTTGTAATTTTATTTTCTTAGGAGAATTCTTCAGCATCTTTAACTTTCATATTTAAAATTTTTGTTCTTTTGTAGTTTTTATGATCCCACCATTTGCCAATCTACATTGGTTGGGGAAAAAAATACAGATATGTGGGTCTCCCAAGAGAAAGCAATTTTTCAATCTTCCTCACCAATTAGTATAACAATTAAGAACCCTTAAGCTAAATAGAAAAATTCATTTCACGGGAAACTTTTATTCAATACGTATAATTAGTTTTAGTTAACTTTATTAATGAAATGTTGCAAATCAATTAGGTTTGCAATAATCAGATGCTGAGGACCCAAGAGGAGCCATTCCTCTCACAAGAGGGGAAGGTGATATACAACTTAGCTGGGAATCAAATGTAATTAGATTTGATCAATTGAGTATTCCTGGCCTGATGTAGAGTCAGGCAAATACCTTGGGTGGAAAAGAGGTAGAAAAAACAGTGTGAGTTAGAAATGTCTTCACAGCTTCATGGTCCTATTGGCTACAAATGGCAGCCAAAATGGGCTTTGAAACCATAGATATGGTTCAGATAGGGAAAGGTTTTAAATTTATTTTTCAAATTTGAATGCTTTTAAGTAGGGCATAGACCTCAGTACTCTTTAATGCCTTATGTCGGGTACTTCATGCATTTATTTAATTGCCTGAATTGAACGCCCAGTGACATTTCAGTTTGCAAATATCACCTAGAGTTAGCTATTGAACAGGAGTGAGAGAGCCCCAAAATTTCTTTCCTCTGACTCTAAAATGGGAATATCAAAGAAATGTTATGGCAGTAAGAATAGTATAATATCAGGCACAATGTATTCTATTTAAAGCTACACTTTGCAACAGATTCTGCTGTAATCCCCTCAGTAGGTTTTTAACAGAACATGTAAGTCACTGCTCTCAGCGCTGAGCACAAAGTTGTAAGCAAAGCAGACAAAATCCTTGGCCTCAGAGGGCTTCCATTCTAGCACATAAGGTAGAAAAGCAATCAAGTAAAATATGTAATATGTGGGACGAGATGAAACATGGAGGTAAAGAGGAGGCAGCTACAGTTTTAAGGAAGTTTAGGGAAAGCTCCTTGGTGAGAAGGAGGTATCTATGTGGTCATCTGCGTGAAGGGTGCTCTAGGCCACCAGTTCTCAACCTGTGGGCATCACCCCTTTTTAGCAATGAAAATACATGGGGGCATTAGAAAGGTTGAGAACCATTGCTCTAGGCAGAGGGCACAGCAAACACAAAGGCCCTGTGGCCACACTACAGTGAGCATTCAATGCACAGCAAGTAGACCCGTGTCTTTAGAAACCACAGAAGAAGAGTGAATAAAAATAGTGACACCACATTTTGAATGGTATGTACTGACAGGTACATATTTAGAATAGACGATAAGCATTCTTTTCAAGTCGTACTATGAAGCTATTTGTAAAAAAGATACATGTGAGTGTGTGGCGTCTGTGGCTCAAAGGAGTAGGGTGCTGGCCCCATATACCTGAGGTGGTGGGTTCAAACCCCAGCCCTGGCCAAAAACTGCAAAAAAAATAGATACATGAGTGTTAATGCTTACAACAAAATCTTGAAAGACATTTGTTAACTAAATGATGTGATTCCTGAAGTTCAAAAAACAACAAAAGAATAGATGCTAGAAGAAGGGAAATAAAATTTAGAAAGTCAAATGGTTTTAGCCTTAAAGTGCTTTGAAGTACGGTAAAATGTTCCCAAACTTTCAGATATTAACAAGGTCCCAGGTCCATGATTTATAGCTCAATGGCTAGTCCTGTGGCAAGGATTCCTTAGAAACCTGCATTTTACATCATTCTTCTAGACACCCACTTGCCATGTTTGATGCCTTTGGTATATTTCAAAAACACATTCACTGACTGATAAGCTGTGTTATCCTGTGTCTCTGGACCTGGAAATAAAATTCTTCAAGCGTACAGTGATGTATTTAAACAAGTCCTAAGGATATTACTGAAGGCAAAATAATTTCATATGCTGATTGTTCCATTTAAATTATTTCATGCACAAGTCCATCAAGAAAATTCTAAATAGAAAGATACAATTAGGATTGTGTTGTGTGTTAAATTATATTATCCACAAGTCCATCAAGAAAATTCTAAATAGAAAGATACATTTAGGATTGTGTTCTGCATTATTCATCCATACGGAAGTAGAAATAAAATTACTTAATGGAAAATTTCAAATGAGCTAACTCTAAAAATGTACAGGTAGACTGAATAAGAGGAAGCAATCCTGGCTTTGTGTGATTCTTCACCGGTGGTATTTTCTCATAATCCCCATGCTTTTTTCCTGTCCTGCTATTCTTTAAGATTTCCTAATGAGGATTAGGGAACAGGCATAGTTAACAATCTGTGTATGCAGGTTGGAAAGAAGAAAATGAAGACTAATAGTTTCTCTCCTGCTAATTTGATTTTCTACTGCTCTTCTCCTCCCGGCTTCAGCAAAGGGCTTAGTTACTATTTCCAGCAGATGAGACCAGGGGAAACACAGGCATCTCTGATGTCAGGCCTCCCCCAAGTTGGCCAGCTGCTTCACAGGCCTCCATTAGACTCCCCAAGAGTAAGAAATAAAAGGTGATCATGAATAGAATGCAGGAAAAGAAAATGCAACTTCCTTCAATTCTAGAAAAATAATAGCTCGATGACTGGGAAGTGCTGTGGCCTAAAAGGTTTTTAAAATATTTCTGATAAAAACAAACGCCATTATTCTTACTGACTGTCCCTGTGTCTGCCAAATAAGACTTTAGCAATTGTATTTCAATTGTCTAAGGGTATTAGTTAGTAATTAAATACTATCATTAGGAAGCTTTTTAATACAGAAACATTAGATCATAAAAATCTCAGTTGCCCCTTGCATTATTCATATACACATGTGCAGGTTCTTTGTGCTAAAAAAAAAATAGTTACCATTAAATAAGAATCTGTGACTTTGCTGGCCTTTGATCTGTGCTAACTACCATTCAGTCTTCATGCCTCTCTGAGCCATAGAGCTTTTGTGACGTGGAGAACTTTCCTGATAGAAATTCAGGACTTTTTAACTCAGATCACAGCTGTATACTTAACCACTATGCAACAATGGCTTTGTACCCCAAAACGGTATCACATCAGAATGCTTTTTTAGTACTCTGAACTGAATTGTGTTCAGAAAACTGCTGGTCCAGGCAAAGCCAGCAAAGGAGTCACAGCCCCGGCCTTTTCCAAGCCCTGTGCCTTCAGCACCTCGGCCTCCTCTGCAGAGCTGCTCAGCCGTACCCCTTTCTTATTCTCCACAGTCCCAAATGGAATTGCATTCAGCTCAGAAAAATCCTGGTCACACAGAACTAAAAAGGAGGCTTCTGGAAAACAGCATCGTGTTAAGTTTACAGAAAGATGTGGTGTTCAGTCATGGACTGCAGTGTGTGACTAACACTCCAGAATGAAATATGACTCCAACAGAGCTTCTGGAGAATTCCAGGGCCTGGGGCTATTTAATAGTACAAATACAGTTATTTATTTATAACTATAAAGGGATTTATTTCCCAGTACCCTTCATACTACTGACATCCCATAAAACCGGGCCCTACAAGGAACTGGAACATTCTGAGAATATACAACACACGACCTTAGAGAAGGAGCTTTCCTTTTCTGCGACACACACAAAAAAAAATGCAAACTGGTTCAAATCAACCTGAACTTCTGTCCAGGTCCCTCTTTTGCAACTGCTGTGTCCTTGGAAATTGCTACATAAAGGCCAAACTGCCAAAGTCTAGTTCTCCTCCTCTGAGCAAAGCCCTTTTAGTTGTATGTCATCTATCTGGTCATTTTTCTGTTTATTTGCAATTTTCCTCAATTGCCAAAATGTGGCAATTATAACTCCAAATCCCGTAGTAGAGAGGAGGCGAGTTGGGCTAGAAGAATGCGTGTAATTTAATTAGCAATCCATGTCCCATAAAAAGCCGGTTCATCACAACCTCCTTCAACTCACTCTCTCACAGATTTCTCTCTCAGTGAAAGAGGCAGCATACACCACGTTAGAGAAACACACACATCTCTAAATCACGAGGGTGGCCTAATGGAAGAGTTGAAAAATAGCCTTTTAAGCAAGATTTCTTTTTGCCTTTTAATTTTCTGAATTTAAACAGTTTTTTCAGTGTCCTGAAAATGATTTCTTTCTCTCGCTGCCCCCTGTTCCAATGCAGTATTTTGTCTGCTAGGGTCACAGATTTAAGTCATCATTCAGATAAGAAAAAAAGAGAGAGACTTAACATAATCTAAAGGGAGATACTCTTCTTACTCAATAAAATAAAATAAAATATCTCGAATCCAGGGATGAGTCATTTTTGAATCCCTACCAACTTGTGATCTAGTTTTGGGAGAAGAGTTGGAAGCGACTGGTAATTAGACACAGCTTCCCTTATACAATCCTATCTGTTATTCAACACGTAGAGGCAACTATGATTATTGCCATTGTATAATGCTGCCATTTCATAAAGGAAGACAGGAAGCAAATAAGAGGAGCTTGTGTTCACTGGACACTTCCCCTGCCCAGCAGTGTGTCAGTCACTCCACCTGTGAATAGGCGCTATTCTCTAATTGGCTCCATTTCTTCACAGAAACTGATACAAAAGTGCTGACACTGCTACCTCGTGCCACAGTCAGGACTTGAATGGGGGACTGACTCTTGATTCCTTGGTTACAACTATTTCTCACCTGGCAATAACCCACCAATTCACCAGCGCCTAACGTCTCATTCTTGCTAGTTAAGTAACTGCCATGTGGCTGCGTTCTTCTTCATTGAAGTAAATACTATGCTAGTGTTTAATTATAGGTTTATACGGGTATTGGGTGCAAGGACAAGCTGCATCATCATCATGATACATGCTATAAACATACAAGCTATATCAACATCATTTTGAATAATAGAAGTCAGGAACTCTGGCTGGAATGTTCTGTATTAAAGAAAACAGGTATTTTTCACTTACATTCCAGTGAGGAAAACTGCTAATTCGTATGCCACCAACCATAGGCAGAAATGCAACAGAAATGAAGAGAAACTTCACTACTTGAAATACACTGGGCTGTGGTACAAATTATTGCCCCATGAATTAGTTTCCTCTACTGTAGAATTGATCATTTCGATTACATAGACAAGCAATGCAAAACATTTCTAAAATTATTCTGAAATCCTAGCTTTGAGATCTATATAAAACACTAAGCAATTTACCCACAAATAGGTAGAAAACACTTTTTAAAAGGATCGGAATGGGTTATTTTCCCCTCTGTTAAATATTAGCCTTTGAAATGAACCCAGCTGATCTGCCAAATAACACTTGCAAATTGTTGTGTTTTAATAAAGTGACAGAGTAAGAGGAAAGCCACAGAGAGGCTTTCCTGCTTCTGCTTCTGGAGGCATTACAGGCCAGGAACATTATGCAATGATGCCTTTTAAAGAAAGGGAACCTCTTAGCAAAACACCTTGCTTGGCAGCAAATGTAGCCACTTACTCCAAACGCGGGCATAATTAGAGTCTATGAAAATCTAGCATCAGAATTCCAAACCTCTAGTGCCATACTCAGGAAATTACAGCTTTTATGTCTATAATATTTTCAACCATTCCATTTAAATACGAGAATATGTGAGTCTGTGGTGTAGCATTGGAGGTCTGCTCCATAGGTTATGGGAAGCTTTCATCAGTCTGGATGGTCCTGAAATGGGGCACCTCAGGTTTCAGGTTTCTGGAAGGCTCAGAACCTGGGCTGCTGCTGGCAGAGAGAAAACCTAATCTGGCTACTCCAGTGAAAATCTCTATGTGAACGTGGACACAGTGGACGCTGGAGAACCAGCTTGCAGGGGACAAAGTACAATCAGCAAGCATCACTCCTACTATACTGGAACCGGGTGAGCCAAAGCCCATACATTAGATTATAAAGTAAGCCTGAAAGGACAATTAATTTTTAGACCAATCTGGTATGACCCCTAAAAGAAATTTTTATTTTAAACCCTCATAAATGTAGTAAAATTGCTGTTTCAAATGAACTAAAGGAGAATTTAGTTAGTTTTTCTTTGGTTGCAATAGGAAAATAAAAGCTTTAAAAATTAAATTTAAACCAGAGATCTTTCAGTGTTTTGGGGAAAAATTATTTTGTGTAGGCATTTGTCAGAAAATGAATTTTGTTCCCACGGTCAGTGACTGACCACTGATCTGAAGGCGTGCTCACACCTCAGTTAGAAATAGGGCAGGGCAGTCTCAGGCTTGTTCCAAGTTAAAAGGTTCCTTTAAGATTTTCTCCTTCAATTTTTAAAGTGTTGTGATTTTTATTCCCTGGGGTGGTGTCTTAAGGAGATTTTAAATCTTAAAATATAGAAATAGCTATTGAAAATGAAAGCTGAAAGTCTCAGCCGGTTAGTTAGTTACATTTTTTAAAAATAGGTAACACGGACCTCTAGTGGTTGAACGGTTTGAAGCTCTTCGCAAGAAAAGGAAATTGAACAGAATGTACCTGCCTATTAAGGGAAAAGTTAGCTGAAACTTTTTACTTAGCAGAATTCAGATGTTTCCTAGAAACAAAAAGGTAAGAACACACTTTGAGGGAGGGTGCTTCCCACCTTACAGATGTTTCACCATTCCTTTAACACAAGCCAGGACCCTCTGACCAAAGTCTCAGCAAAAGTCTGTGATCGGTGATTTTTCCACTATGTGAATGGAACTGGCAGATATTTGTGTTATATGAAAAATGTTTTAATTTCCTTTGTACATAGTTTCGCTTTATGGGGGCTTTTCTTCTTCTGCACTCCAAAGGCTCTCCATGAAAACAGAATCTCCAGCAGCCCCAGCTGGCCTGTCCAGGGGCAGCCACACTTCAGCTGAGTGGCAGCAGTGACGGGGTGGCTCTCCAGTCCAGGGGTACAAGTTCAAGTGATTACTAAATGTGCCTCTGGACTAGTTCTTCTCAAACCTTAATGGACACTGAAATCCCCTGGGCAATCTACTTAAAAGCAGATTCTGCCTTGGAAGGTGTGGGGTGGGGCCTGAGGGTGCTGATAACCCCCAGGCGATGCTAATACTGTGTCTCCAGGGCCAATCTGGAGCAGAAAGCCAGCTCTAAGACAGCTTGCTAATTCTTTTCATTAAATTTTTAGTATTTACTGATTTCTTCTTTGTTTTCAACTTTAATGGCATCCTTTAAATTTCTAATTTTTGAATTTAGAAAACATTTGAAGTTCTTTTTCACTTGGCTGTGTACAATATCGCTGGGATCCTGTTACTGGAGTTCTGAAGAGTCGACCTTCCATTTGACAAAACAGATTCCATACACCAGTGTTTTACAAACTTTTTTTTATCTCACGGCACACTTGAACCTGTAGACAAACTTCAGCACACTTAAATTATGTTGGTCAAAACCAAAAGAGAGTCTTGCTTTAAACTCTTTCAATAATAATTTAATTAATGATCTTTAAAAATTTTTGTGGCACACTTAAGATCCTCCCACGGCACACCAGTGTGCCTAGGTACACCAATTGAAAATTGCTGCCATGCATTCTTTTAACTTTTAGTTCTTGGTAGTTGTGGGCACCTTGCTAAGTGCTTGAAGTTATGAGGCACTTGCAGCCACAGTTAAATATGTGATAGCCACATTGGGAGAGCGGGTGAAGTCAGGCTTCGTGCATGTCACAGTTTGTAGAAAAATGTCTAAGGGCCCAAAGAGCAGACGCATCATGACATCAAGCAGAATAAAAAAGCACGAGCTGAAATCCTAAGAGTCGACAGATGGGAGTAAAACATGGGCGAATGCATTTTTCAGACCAAATCCATTATAATTCCATCAAAATAACTTCCTATCATAGCATGTTGTCAACCTTAATTTTGAAATCCATAATTTTAGAACTTATGTCATGGGGTAGTCTTTAAAAGCCTCTTACCAACTTTTAACATGCAGTTTCGAATCAAAAATAATATATTAACAAGCTGTAGCGTGGAGGGAGTGCATAAATTATCATCATTGCCCTGCATGAATAGTAATTCACACGTTTGCCTCAGATACAACTTAGATGAAATAATTAACTATGTACAGTACTTAACAGTATAAAAGTAATTAATCTGGCTGCCTCATACTGGTTTGGCCTAAATAAACATGCAATAAAAAACGCCATAGGATTTTATTATTTTTTCACTCATGTTACTACTTTAGTAAGTTGGAATTTCAATGTGTCAGAAGAAAGATACCATTGTATCTTTGCTTGGCAAGAAATTGTTTTCTTTTCATATGTTGATGTGCTTAGTTTTATATATTAATAATCGAGGGTTGATGTTCTCCATAGTTTTATGCATTCTTCCTACTTCATAGTTTAGTGAAAATGATTATTTTAAGTTAAGGTATAAATGAGGAAAAATTTTGATTTTTATTGCTCTGAATCACACAGACTGTTGATGGTACTGTAAACCTGTGTTGGTGTAGCTTTGGCAAAAATGTTTCAGGCAAGGTTATTAGTTGGCAAGAAGGCAACAAATAAGGCAAATATCTCTGTTTGGGAAAGAGAAAAGGGCTCAGGTGACTCCCGACAAGGAGAGAAAAGGTTTGTTCCCCTCCAGTTTTTTTTTTTTTTTTGTAGAGACAGAGTCTCACTTTATTGCCCTCTGTAGAGTGCTGTGACGTCACAGCTCACAGCAACCTCCAACTCCTGGGCTTAGGTGATTCTCTTGCCTCAGCCTCCCGAGTAGCTGCCCCTCCAGTTCTTTTTTAAAAGCCTGCTCCAAGTGTGTTCATGTGCCTTTGCCTGATCATATCAACTAGAACAGTTTTTCCCCAATGTGACTCCGTTAATTATCCATGGGAGTGTTACCCCACTTCATACATGGGAAAAGAAGAGGATGAAGCTGAGTATTTCTTCCAAAATAGGATAGCATATAAGATACAGGAGTGAAACTCAAACCCAGAGAATTCTGCTTCTAGCGATGGTGGGAAAATAGAGACTATTGACCTCCCCAGGTAAAACAACTTTTAAAACTGGGCACATAGATGGAATGATAGTTTAGAAGCCAACGGATATCACATAACAAAGGCCAGTGATCCCCGAAGGGTAGAAAACAAATGAAGAGAGCCTTGTGCCTGCCCCAGCCCATGATGTGCAGAGAGCTTCCTGCCATGGGACAGGGAAGGCAAACACAGGCAGAGCTCAGAGGTCTCCCTGAGTTGAGAAGATGGATCTGGGAGCCCAGAGAGGCCAACCAAGGAAGGCAGAATTCAGAGGGCACCAGAGAGTTCATTGCGACATGAAGTTGATCTCCAGCCATCAGCCATCCCCCCCGCGGCACCTTCTGAGTTAGTTACAGGACAGTTTACATCATCAGACCACTGTCTCCATCTCTGTGCTCCATCTCTGAAAACTCAAGTTTAAAAAGCGGAAGATGTCACCTTTGCAATTAATTTGGAAGTTAGCATTTTTTCAGCTTCCCGTCCAACATACTGTGTATGAAATCATGAACTATGTTCTTCCAACCAACCAAACATTAAACTGATATATATGTGTAAAAAGTTGTCCTTTTACAGAATTTGAAATATGCTATTGAGCATTAAACTATTTGTTTTCAATAAAGCTGAAAAATCAGCTTCACTTGTCCAGGAAATTTTATTAGGGCTACAATCCCAAACAATAAATATGTTAGCCAAGCATGACTATTAATCAGAAACACTCCATGTTCGTCCAACATTAATCCCTTGTCTCTCCCTCGCTGTATCTGCCTGATTAACAGCAGATATGTTCTCCTCACACACTAGTGTGTCTGTGTGTGAGACGAAATCTGCAATGAATTTTCTAATGAATTTAGAAAATACATTAGTATCAAAAATACAAATAGAGCTTTGTAACATAAATGTGCAGATAATTTTATATTTGGAGCAAAGTCACTTCAGAAACTGACAAAGAAACATTTAAAAAATAAATATTGTAGCGCTTATTAAATTTTTTTTTTTTTTTTTTTTGAGACAGAGTCTCACTAGGTCACCCTGGGTAGAGTGCTATGGCGTCACAGCTCACAGCAACCTCCAACTCTTGGGCTTAAGTGATTCTCTTGCCTGAGCCTCCCAAGTAGTTGGGACTACAGTCATCCTCCACAATGCCCCGTTGTTTTTTTGTTACAGTTGTCATTGTTGTTTAGCAGGCCCCAGCCAGGTTCGAACCCGCCAGCCCTAGTATATGTAGCCTGTGCCCTAACCACCGAGCTTCGGGTACTGAGCCTCATTAAAATTTTTTTTTTTTTTAATTTTAGCTCCTTATTATCTATACAACAAGGGCCATTGAGTAAGTATGGCTTTATGAAATAAAATAGAACCTCTGTACGTTGACCACCAAAGGGTGCATAATAAAACTGGGCAACACACAGAAGTGGTCAATGTAAGGAGCCAGGCCTAGGGTACTGTGGTTCATGTCTACGCTATGAAAATCAGGTCAACTTAAGGAGGTGGCCGGTGTACAGAGATGGTCAACACTGGAGGTTCTTCTGTAGTTTCAGTCACTTTCACTACCGATGCCCTTTTGAGTACTAGACGTTATTTGTTGAATGAACATCAAAGTAATAAACAACAATACCCAGACATCATAGATTCCATGCTCTAATCTCTTTTGGAGCCATAACAGTCCTAAGAGTCAAAATAGTAACCTTTACAGTATAGAAAAGTGAAAAAGGAAAAAATAAGATCTGGTAGAAACACTGGAGTGAGTAAAGGCTGCCGTGCTGAGATCTCTCTCAGATGCCAAGCCGGTCTCAACCCAGAGTGGCCAGCCTGGCTGGACGGTAACCTCATCCCTCACACCTCACATTTTCTCATTTCCTCAGACTACTCTGCCACAAATTGGTTTTGAATGTGGACATGGAAGGGGGCATATCAAACAAGTGGAGATATACTTCAAGTGTTTAACAGTAGAATGAGGGTCCTCAGCACCTTGCTGGGGCTTGGGCTCTTTTTTTCAGTTGTAAGATGAGGTGATTGGCCTGGATCCTAAGTTACAGACTGGCAGCCCTTGGACCACTTTTGACTTGTGAAGATTTCTGTTCAGTTTCGTAGTGTTGAGGTTTTTATTTTTTTAGTTGTTGAAAACACTTTCCATTAAGTTTGAAATTTCCAGCTTATCTTCAAAAATCAGTCACGTCTCCCCCCCCCCCCATTACAATTGGCACCATTGACTATAGCTGAAAAGGGACTCCCCCATCAGCTTTTGAGAAAGGGGAAGGGCCTTCCATGCCCCTTCACTCCTCTCTTTTACTCTGAGCCTACATAAGTATTTGAATACGTGAACCCCAAGAGCATATAATTTCTAGGGACCAGCCCAGAAATAAAATGCTGTGAATCTCTGACTTAAGTTATTTCCTTAAGTTGCTCAAGGGAAGAAAAAGACTGTAGAGATTAGTAATTCAACTACATTATAAGTTAAACAGACTTTACTTGGATAACCTGACAACCAAAACACCCTTGACAATATAGTTATTGTGTATATTTACCAGGAAAAAGTTTGTACATATTCTTGCATTTCTCCGAAGAACATCAATATATTTGACCTACAAATGTTCTTCTATAGCAGAAATTTTGAGATAAAGGTAGTCTTCAAGTCTACGTAGAAATTCTGTAAGTTGCAGAATGACTTTTCATGTAAAAAGAACATGTTAATTTTTGTTATATCATAGAGAAATCATGTAATTTATCTACAGAATGGCTTTAAGTCATCGCTGACTTATGTAGACAACTGTGCCTACAAGAATAGACTGATTTCTAAATCACATTTCTTGCGAATCCAACTCTCTTTCATATCAAGACATCCAAAATTATTAGCACGTTACGTGATACTCACAAAGTGCTAATGAACTTCACAAATCTCCCCCTGCTCTGCTCTGAGCACAAAAATATTTACCCTAATTTGTTTTTCTGTTATTTTATATAGTAATAACATAATACTAAAAATGTTATTACCAGAAACAATACAGTGTTGTATAATTATTAGAAAGTGAAATCATAAAATCATATTAGATAATAACAATTGCAACATGTTAAGTCAAATAATTCAAGGAAGAGGCTTGTAGGAATACTAGGGAAGCTACAGGCAAAGAGCATTTTTGCTCTGCCTCCTGCATTTTGAAGGAAATTTGGTCTTTCCATTAATTGTGCTTTGATTCACCAACCAAAGGTCTATACAGTGTGATGTTCCTCCTCCTCCTCTTTCTTAAAGTCATCTGCATTTTTGGATATGCATTCCTTCCCTTCAAATGGATTCCTTAAATTGCTTTAGGGGAATAACAGTATCATCATATATTATTGTATTATTAGGGCTTTTAGCACAACCTCAGTTTCTTGGTTATATGTAACAAAGTGACAAATTACACATATAAAGTAAACCATTGTGTAGTAATTTCTTTAGTATATGTGTGAGGGCATATGAATATATGTTGACAATATAATTTTAGTAATGATTGGTAACTTTGAGTATGTGATTTGTGGCAATCTTTGTCCCTCCCATGTAATTAACCCTCAAGTTAATGGTATAGACTAGGTTTTTTTTGTTTTTATAGTAGCTCTTTATTTTTTACACCTATTATGCCATGAATTCATAGGGAGTGGGGTCCAGCAGGCCAGGGTCCTTTCCATTGGCTGTGATAAAACTAGCTTTGCCTATTATGCCATGAACTCATAGGGAATGATTTCCAGCAGCTCAGGCTCCTTTCTGTTGGTTCTCACAAAGTGAGCTTCTCTGGGTGGAGCAGGCTGGTGCTTCAGCTGACCCCAGGTACCTTTCTCTTTGGCTTCCTTCTTTTTCTGATCATTTTCCTTCATGTGTTTTAAGAAGCTGTCTTGGCTCTTAGAGAGCTCAATATGCTCGGTATGAACATTAATCCTTTTGTCAAGGATTTCAGTTTGCAGCAATGCCAACAGCATGCTGTGTAACATTATAGACTCTTCCAGTTTTGCCATGGTGACATTTGTGGGGTCTTTTTGACCAGTACCCATTCCCTTGATGTCTACAATATCATCATTCTTGTAGATTTGCATATACGTCGCCAACGGAACAACTCCACGTTTTCTAAAAGGCCTAGAGAACATGTGTCGGGGCCTCTCCTGTTTCCCCGTGTGTTCGTCATTAGGGTGAATTACTGGAAGATGGTGTCTGTGCCACCAAAAGAAGCATAAAGTAGGTTTTTATCTCATTTTAAAAATAAAGAGACTCGGGCTCAAACAGGGTAATTGGCCAGTTGCGCAATTAGACAGAGACGGAGACAGCTTCTTAACCCTGACATTGGTGACCACAAAGCTTAAGTTGGTTTGTTTCCTATCATGCCGATGGGCCTTTACACTCTTCAAACATTAGTTAAATTAATGTTTCCTTTTAAGATGTTAAATGCTGAATATATACCTCCTGGTATACAGATTAGTTTTTACCCTTCAGCCTTTTATTATAAGTGTTTTATTGTATCTGGCTAATATACTATGTTTGGAAGAAATTGTTTTGTACACATAATCTTAAAGCATTCATTTAAGGGCCAAGGTGTCGTTCCTATGTATCAAACCAAAGTTCAATAAGTTTAAGGATGTGCCTGAGGTCTCAAATTCTACAGAGGCAAATAAAAAGCCCCGAAGACCCTCCCCCCAACCCCAATTCTAGGCTCGTGTTTGTTCCAAGTCATTTTTTCCCCACTAAATCTTGCAGTTAACATATTTCTGCTCTTCAACTTCATAAATTATGTTGCTCTTTTAAACGCATTGCTTTTGGTTTTGTATATTACAATTCAGCATCAGCATTAACCGTATCTCTTCACTCTTAATTCTGAGCATTTCCATCTGATTATTTTTTTAAACTTTTGTACTTTATGAGCTTTTTCTTCATTTTTGCTCTACCCCGATTATCCAGGAAAGGCCGCCTGCATCTTTTGAAAGCTCTGATGTTCTCAGTGAAGAGACCTTTCAAGTGACCTTGTTTGTCTCCTACCAAGTCACATACCCTGACTTCAAATGCCTCCCTAAAATGTTCCTCCCTTGGCATCAGTATACAGAAAAGGCTGCACTCAGTGATAAGAAAGAATAGCGGTGTTTTCATTGTAAGAGAACGGAGTTCTTAATGGGAAAGAGGAGAATGTAACTTCTTCCAGGTTAGCTGGTCTTTCAAACTTCATGCTGCTTTTCTCCTTGTACTATAAGAAAATCGTAGGGAAAATACCACAGAAACCAATAAATGTTGAAAACCATGGGCACATAATTTTGGTAGAGAAGTCTATTAATAGTGCTCTTTTGAAAGCTTTTTCCCAGAACTATTCTTCCTTGACTACCAAAACAACTACTCTGTGTCCTTATGCGACAGAAAAGCAGTGTCACAGAGAAGACAAGTATTTGATACTCTGGTGGCCAAATTCTAGAAAGTATCATTTCTAACTAGGTATCTTTCTCCCCGCTCTCACTTTTCTCTACTTTGAATTCTAATGAGACTTCAAGACATCTTCATGTGCTGCTCCACCAAGAAGAAAAAGCCTAACGTGAATGCAAAGCTAAAATTTACTCTCAAATATTGCCGTGGGTTCAAACCGTAACTAAGAAAATGCCAGGAAGGCTATGTTAACCAGCTTGATGAAAGTATGTCAAATGATATATAAAACCAGTGTGTGGTGCCCCATGATTGCATTAATGTACACAGCTATGATTTGATAATAAATAAATAAATAAAAGAATGCTGACTGGTGTCCCTGACCCTCAGATTCCCTGCCGTGGCTTTGGCAGTGATACCACAAGGGGGCAGGGTTTCCTTACTTCCGGAGCAGGTGGCTTCCTTACTTCCCTGGAAAAAAACGTGGGGCCACCACAATAGCCTTTAATCACTTGAAATCCTTATAACAAATCTAAGCTCAAATTCACTCTTTCAGTGTATTTTTACAAATACACATTTGTCCTAGAGTTATGAAAAATGCTTAAGAAGATTGCTTCTAGAAGACCTAACACAGCAGATAATTAGTCATCTCCCAGCTTCACAGCTGCTCCTAAACACTCAACACAACCTTAAACTTTAAGGGGTTACCCAACAGGATTTTCTCTCTTGAAGTATCTGTAGTTTTCCTGGGAAGAGATGTGTATGATACATGAAATAAAAGCCACTAATAAAACACAGTCCATGGTTATTCCATAAAAGCTAAGAGCTATAAATCATCAAAGTTTTGTTTTTGTTTGTTTGTTTGTTTTTTTGTTTTTAATGGGAAGGAGAGTGGACCAGAGCAGGGTTTGTCAATAGCAACACTTGGCATTTGGGGCTAGATAATTCTTTGCTGTTGGGGCCTGACCTTTAGCACCATCACTGCTCTCCACCTGCCAAGGTGCTAGGAATACCCCCTCTACTGAGAAAATTAAAAATGCTTCCAGACAGACATTGCCAAGTATCCCTGGAGGCAAAAATCACCCCCAATTGAGAAGCAGTTACTGGAATATGAAGAGATAACCTTACAAAAAAAATAAAATTAATACAGCCTTGAAACATTACTTATACAACATCAAAAACGTGAAGACATGCTCTCTAAGCCTCTTTCCTTATCTGAAAAATGGGACGAACAGTGCCTTTCTTCATAGACACTTGCGGGGATGAAAACAATGAACACAGTACTTGACACAAATAAGCATTCAATTAATGATAAATGACAAATTATGGTATTGTTAATATTAAACCGCTATTGTAGGTCCTTTCTGTAAATCAGCAGAAACACCAATTATAAAATAATTGTACATTAAATAAGCTTAATTATATACTGGCATGTCACTTTGTGCTAAAGTTACGGAGCTGAAAAGATTAAATTGACATTTCCCCCATTGACACAGTTAATCATCTCAAAGATGAACTGTTTTTCTTTGCGTGAAGGTCAAAGTCCAGTAGCTTCCACATCCCCATTCTGAGGAAGTAGTTAATGATCTGGAAATAAACTTTTAAGTGCTTTGGAGGATTTCTATGTATAGAGAAGTTCTATGTAAATATTTCTCCAACAGGAGGCTTGAGAATGATAATTTACTTTCATCCTCTTAATTTGATTTCTAAGCTTCACCTATCTTATAAGTGATAAGAACCAAAATTAATTGGGGAGAAAAAAAATAAACAAATGATTTCAAACACCCATGATCTTCAGCTGGAACTGAGTAACTGCAAAAAAAAAAAAAAAAAAAAAAAATGAAATTGCACAGGAAGTGGGCTGAAGTTCAGCCAAAAATATTTGTTTATAAAAACTAGAGAGTCTTAGACATTTCTATCACACTGCTTATCATTGAAATTTCTGCTGGCTCGAGTGAAATCCTGCTCTTCTATTTCCGACCACAGGGTTCCCTCCTTAACCACAATTGCTTTCAAACTGAAGGCTTATAACTTCAAGAACAAGAGCAGAGTAGGCTTAGCTAGCTAGAATAACAGGAGAAGAGTTTTAATATCTCACGAAGAAAGAAAAGCACTAACATGGTTGTTGTTATAGCAGAGTTCGGGAAGAGGGAAGTGGACATTGACAGGTGTTGGCTTGAACAGTTTTGTGGCTGGCAAAAAAAAAAAAAGGAGCAAAACTTGCTTGCTGAAAGTGAAGGAGAGAAAGAAGGAATGTCCATGGAAAAGTTAAGAACAAGAGGGGGTGGTGTGGTACAGAATGTTCAGAAAAATGTCCCTGTCCTTAAGAGTTGCTGCGACATGAGTAACATGTGCTTTACCGCATAGCCCCCCTGTGCAGAAAGGCTGTAGCTCCACTTTACAACCCGAGGGATGCATTTTATTTCACATTTAGAGGAGAAACAAACAATCAAAAGGCAAAAATGGTACAGTAGCCTCGGCAGATCTCTTGGAAAGAGTTCTTTATTTTTAACTCCTTTTCAGACTGCACAGAAATACTAGGAATATATTTTAATTTCAAATCTGACGTGTGACATCTGGTAACTCATTTATTGCTAATGAAGTGTTCACAGGAAGCAGCAGTCACTGGTATCTCATCTTATTTTTCAGTTGGCAAAGTGTTGTTTACCTTTTATTAGCCCAGCATCCGTTCCTCTTATCATAGGCTGTTTAATTAGAAGCCACAAGTAGCCCAACGTAGAGAAGAAGCAAGATGGTAAATAATAGTAGATAGAACATTTACATTTTTTATTATTATCAGTGGTATAGTATCACCACTGGAGCTGGCCAAGTCCATGCAGCCTTTCAGCAATGCCCTGTCAGCCTCCCCTGGGTCTTTCCATCCCCTTGGATATGTTCATTTCTTCCATTTCTAGCACCACGTGCAGTTTCCCAGTCTCTCTTATCCAAATTTGCTTGCAGGAGAAAAAAAAATAGTCATTTACACCATAGTGTGAATTTAATAACACCATTGGAAGTCCCAAAGTTCTGGAATCTCATAACATCTCCATATACACAATCTCATTTAATGTTCCCACCAATTTTGTGAGCCAAACTGGCCAGGTATTTACTACATGATCATCGTCATCATGAACGTTATCAGTATCATTGTTTTCCAGATGAAGAAAAAGAGTCACAGATTAAATGAAAAGTCAAAAACTCAACAGCTCATAAGAGGTACATCATGTGTTTGATTCATATCTCTTGGTTCCATCACTAGCCTCTTCCCGCCACCTTAACGCTAGCTCTCACCTGAACCATGATGGTCCCTTCCCATCATAGTTCTAATGATGCTGTGGAAATGAGTATCGACAGAATTTCAGATAGTTGTATTTTACTAGATGACATCTTGTTGGGTTCATCTTAACTACAACAGTCCTGAATGTGTAAAAGACTTACACATTCTTTTAATGTGTAAGTTTAAGGAGTAAACATTTCTCATACTTCCATTTTCTGATGCCTCATAAAGGCCTAAGTGAAAACACCTTAGCTGAGAGTAGTTTAGTTGTTTGTTGGATTTCTTTTTGCCTATTTAACCATCATCATCATTTAAGCAGAGTTCCAAATTAAGTTGCCTCTATGGAAGTGTTTTTCAAATATTAGTGTGCATCAGAATTACCTGCAGAGCTCATCCAACACAGCTTGCTGGACCCCCCCCACCACCACCACCACCACTACCTCACACACACTCACAGAGCTCCTGATTCAATGTGTCTGGGGCAGGGCCTGAGATTTCCATTTCTAACAAATTCCCACGTGAGGTGATTGTACCTTTAACAATCTATGAAATAGAAGTGAGAACAGGTGTTGCTATTCCCATCTAAATAATTTGCAATAGTTAAGGGATAATGAAATAAGAGATTAAGTTACCTGTGTAAGATTGTGTCACTGGTTACTGGAAGGACAGACTTTTTGCCGGGATGCCAGTCCAGTGCTTTCTCTGCCAAAATGTTCTGCTTCCCCTCAAGTTTTATAGCATTTAAATGTTAAAAAAAAAAAAAAAGAAGAAGAAAGAAAGAAGAAGTAAAGAGTATAATGTATACAAAAAAAAATTGGAAAAATAAAATAAATATTACCCTTACAATCTCTATTTTCTTAAAACAGAGTTGCTTTAATTCCTCAAAATGTTGCATAATATTTAAAATGCTAATGATCCTTGATGGGAGTTTATTTAAGATGAGTAAAACTCTGCCCTCACCTCTGTGTTTTTATCTGGGCAACTCAACCACATAAATACAAGTTTAAAAACTTGTATTTTCCCATAAGGAATCTGAGAGCAGGTTCATTCTGAACTTTGTCCTCCTCCCCTCCAATAAGATGATGTAATTTCCACTCTCTAATTTCAGGCCATGCTTTTAATTTTTAATTTTAAGCTTGGACTCATCTCTTTCACCTGGCAATGCCAGTGACAAAACCAGGGATGTCTCAGAGATTCCCAGGGCCCAAACCAATAATATTGACCTCATTAGCCCAGGGCCTCATTGGCTATCCAAATGTTGTATTTGGGAAACTTTTGAGTAATAGTTAGTTTTTTTAAAGAAAGAAAAAAAACCCTGTGACTATAATCTTATATGGAGTTTCTTTCTTCATCCTGAATAAAAAGTAAAATTATTTTCCTTTTGTTGATTTTAATAGAGAGTTCTTATGTTTAATAAGGAATATTATTAAATTAATGTGGGATTAAAATACATAGATAAACATAAACAACTATTTAATGATACCTATTTCATTTCCACTAGTCAAGCCATATCAGCTTTGTCTTCAAAAGAGACATACCTATTAAAAAAAAAAATTATGATTTTTTTAAGTATTCAACCAACTCCCTGAGGATACAGTGGTCTAGGGATGCTAACTGATGGGTTCAAGGTCACCAAGCTACTGAGTGGGAAAGCCAAAATTAGGACCTGAGTCTCCTTCCACATTTTCAGGACCAATCTACAAACTATCATTCAAGAAATAATCCTGCTACAATCAGAACATTGAGCAATTTGGATGAACATGTACAGTATATTGATTACTCCTTCTAGCTTCATTTAAAATTCATGGTTGTGTGGTTTGTATAATGCTAAAAGCTTTAAGCTGAAATGAATTGCCATGTGGCCAATAATCGCTAACATAAAACTCATAATACATATAAATTCTACAATATTATCATAATTTCTTAAGGGCTCAAATTAATTAGTGCTGCTTTTCCTGTCCAACGACTTTCCTCAGACCTCTTACAGTGGAATTTGAAATGAGATCAGCAATTTCTGTTTTTGAATTATAGTTTCAAGGAAATAAAAGTGAATTGGCTTCACATATGAAATCTAGGGCTTTCTCAAGTTGGATGAAGCAGCTGGTATTGGCTGAGAAGCCCACAACGGTGCCACCTTGTTTATTTGTTGAAAAGCCTGGGAGCTGTCTCCAAAAGGCATATTACTGAAAATGATATTTTCTCCCCTATGATGGCTGAGCTGCTGATTCATTGAACTGTGGTCATAATTCTAGTGGGGGAAATTCTTTGAATCTGTAAGATTCAAATTGAAGAATTTGAGAGTATAAGAGGACAGGAATTTATTTATTTATTTACAGGCTTTCTTCCAGTTAGGTTTTGTTTACCTGTTCCCTGGTCTCTGGGGTCTCTTCTCTTGAGGCTCCCCAAAAATGCTTTTCACGGCCCTTCATACTTAATAACAATATTTTCTGCAAACACCAACATGTCAAAGGGAGACTTTTAAAGCTTGTGAATTAGACTTGATCACGTATCTTTCATCCCCCTAGCTGTGTCATTTTTCTTTTTGAAATAAAAGCAACAAAAGCAGCCAAGAGTTGAGACAGTGATGTAGGGAAGACTTTGGGACATGTTTTGTGACTGAGTTGTTTAAATGATAATTTATAATACACAGAAATTTCTGGAGTAAAATTTAATTGTAGAGTTCCATTACATTGTAGTTTTCTGTAATTCCAGGAAGATAAAATGTGGGATTAACATTTTACTTTCATGGAAATGTACACCCTAATTTGAAAGGAATTTCTGAATTTCCTTTCATAAAGCTGGGTTCTTTGGGATAAAGCCAAGGAAGGGGAGGGCTAGTTAGGATTGACAGAACATTTAGCCACCATCACGGTTGGTCACAATTGGCTGTGTGCAGAATTAAGAACCCCGTTTACCTGGTTTTCATTCTTCATGGGGTCAGACCACAGTGGATGATACTGACTTGGGATGAAGGCCAGAAACCGCTATTTACCACTTAGAAAAATCACACAGCTATTGATTAAGTTTCAGGAGACTGGATCTTAAATGCTTAATTAGTATGACATTAATAATCTTAATAAAATGTTTTGTTTCCCAGATAAATATTCATCCATAAATTACAAGAGTAAACAAAATCACCTAAAAAGCATTTAACATAGAGAAGTTAGGCCAGAGTTACCAACCAAAGCATGGCTTTCTCTCATGCATCTGCCTTGAAAGAGATTCTAGTCACTTGTCCCTCGGTGCCAGGTGCTGTGCCCTGTCCCCTGCTCGTGGCTGCCAGAATTAACAGTATGGAGACAAGTGCAGCCAGGAAAGGCATGAATGGCCCATCAAAGGCTGTGACTGTGGAGGACATCTTCAGTCAAGATGAAGACAACGTACTAAGCAAGCAGAGAGATCTCCCTCCTACCCAAAACACAAAATGCCAGATCACAGCTCTGATTTTTTTTTTTTTTTGATTGTTTAGGATTCATTGAGGGTACAAAGAATTAGGTTACACTAATTGCATTTGTTAGATAAAGTTCCTCTTACACTTGTATCCCACCCCCAAGAGGTGTGCCATAAAGACCACAAAGGCCAGGGAAAGACCAACATTAGGTGCACAGCTAAGATAAAGGTTTAATGACTTTGCCAGTACAGAAGTCAGAGCCAGTAGACCTATACCCTAAGAGCAATTGAAACTGTATTTCCTGATTAAAGCCAGGAAGTGGAATAGTACTCCCTATTTGGGACCAAATTGTTTGAGTGTGGGAGAAGGGCCTAATCTATAGTGTCTGCAAAAACAAATTTGTGAGATTGAAAACTAAGCTTGGAAATGGGCATTAAAAACTTTTCCAGGTCAAGGGAGCGTCGTATGTCCAAGCAGAAGTATTACAGGCTGCCACTATCCAGACACAAAAGCCTCGTAAGGAAAATAATTCCCACCCAAGATGAACTCACAGTGAAAGATTACAAATACCAAGAATAGAGCATCTACAGGTGCAACAAATAGAATTTATATCCGAGGAACTACAAATGGAAAAGCAACTAGGACATGGCTGTTAACATACAGATATCAAGATGTTAAAGGAGATAAAGGAAAAGGTCGACTCAATAAAGTAGGAGTGGAAAGGTAAGAAATAAGAGCATTTAAAAAAGTAAAAACCCTAAAAATTTTAATGCTGTCTTTTTCTACAAGTCAATAAATACACAATGAGCATAACAGTCGTTCCCTGTAGAATTACTGGGAAGGAGGTGAGGGAGGTGACACAGGAGCAGAAACAGTTGCTCTTTAGCATCTGAATTATAAAATTAGAACAGTAGAGAGAATGGTCTGTTGCACAAGGTGGTTTATTGAGCTGTCTAGCACTACATGCAAAAGACTTACAATGGCCTACTCTTTTTGGTATTTGAGAAACATACTTTGATCAAAGATTATGCCAAAATATAATTCGTCTTTTAGTTCTGTCTTTTTTATCATAGGAAACTATGAGGTATTTTTTTCTCTTGGATAGCAAGCTCGCTTAAAAAGGAGATTGTAATGAACAATTTAATTAGATTGTTTCTGGATTGCCTGAAAGCTTAAGAAGGTATTAATATTTTAATCAAAAGTTTGGGGGAAATATTCTTAGAGTAAAAAAATTCTTATGCTTATTTTTTGGAACTAGGAAAGCTATCAATGAAAACAAGGTAACTCTTGCAAAAGCAATCGGTAAACAAAGATGGCTTAGTCACAGTGAGCTAACCCCTGTGTTTGCAACAGACTGAAGGTTCCCACCTGACTCATGGCAAATTTATTCAGCTGCTTAAGATTATTTTTTACTCACACTTCAAAAGAACAACAGTTTGGAATTTTTAGCCTTTTAACAGCAACAGAAAGAACTTACCAATGATAAACCTTTTGGTTTTTTTTTTCATCTCTCACACCTTCCTGAGCCATGGCTGTTCTGAGTCAGTGCTTGCCTTAGACTCAAAAAATAATAGTAAAGATTCAAATAATAGATTTGAATAATAGATTAATCACTATTTGAATGATATGCTGTGTGCTTTCACATTACCTCATTTTATTCCTACAATAATCATGTGGAATAAAAATCTCTGTTCTTATTTCTTATACTTGCTCTTAGCCAAGCAGCTGAGAAGCAGTCACTATTCTTATTTCTTACAGATCAAAACACTGAGGCTCAGATTGAGAGAAATGGGATGGTGCCCAAAGCCACACCCATTTGCACATGGCAAATACTCCATTTCACATCTATGAACTACAAACCCCTATTTTTTTCCTTAATGGAAATGGTTGCTCTTCAGAGTCTGCGTCATAAAATTGGAACAGTAAAGAGAATGGTTTGTTGAACAAGATGGTTTATTGAGCTGTCCATCACTGCAAGCATTCCCGAGCATGGGTAAACGCTATAGCAAGACCCAGACTTGGGAAACACAAGAAGAGATGGGTCTTCTTCTGTTTTTATTAGTGTTCTGCTCACCTGTCACCCTTCTGGAATAGAAAATAGTATGGAGCTGAAACCTAGCTGCTTTCTTCAACTCACAAAGTTTGATTTTCCTAACAGATCACATCTCTCTCCTTCAACTTCTCACTAAAACAGCTTCCTTTCGGCTTCAAAGAGAAGAGACTCCATTGTTTACCATGAATCTATCATCAGCAGAGCATAGCTTCACTTCACAAGAATCCCATCTTTCCCTCTCCCCTGAAAACCAATTTTCTCTAGGAAGACTTATCAGCACCAGTAGTGCAGACTGGGGAATGGCCTCTGTCACCCTTCCATTCAGAAATACCCAGTGCACATTCAGATCCCACATTCCCAGGAGGGTTGCGCAATATCTGTAAATTTACAAAAGCTGTTTCCCATAGATGACACCGCAGGCATTGGCAAAGAGGGAAAAGTTCAAGTAATAGCACAATCTCCAGCTGGCTGGCTCACTGGCCTCCTTTCAGTTTTAACCCTTCTGTTCCCCATACATGCTCCCAAATCCCTCTCCCTTCCCCCCACCCTGTACTCCCTTTAAACGGCGTCAGTGATAAACACAGGATATTCCACATACCTTAAATATTGCATTTAATACACTGAATATAATTCTGCCTGTGAGCCTTCTGTCCCCACCCCCACCCCCAGCTATATTCAAGCAGTGCACAGGGGGAGAAAGCAGGGTGTAAACTGATTTCTAACATCTCAGTGACTACTGAGTTTGCATCCTGACACTCACCCGTCCCATCGTAGGTGCCCAGTGACTATGTTAAGAACGGACAAATCCCCACTGAATATACTATTTGTGTTTCTGCTTCCCTGAGCTTGCCTCTGCTGTTTCTATCACCTAAAACTCCTCTCTTTTTTTTTCCTCCACCCTCCAGTGTGAGAAAACTTGTTTTCTCCCTAGGGAGGTGGTCTCTATCATTAACAAACATTTATGCAAACTCTTCTTCTAATTAGTATATTCAATGCTACGTCCAGAGTCTGTTGAGTGATATACACATTAAGATAACAAATACCTCAAGAAGTTTCCAAGGGGAAAAAAACAAGACGTTTCCAGGGATGTTCCTCTAGCTGTTCAATACAACCTTTTAAATATTAAATATTTGTCAGAATGGATGAATGGTAACCGAAGAAGAAGCTGACTTCAGCTTGTGAAGGAATTGGAGTCCAAAACTATGTTTGTAAATTGGTCCTTACAAATGCAAACTTTTTCCCATATAAATTCTATTATGAATGCCTCTTACAGTTTCAAAGCCAATAAAATTCAACTCACTCTGAACATAGGATTAATGGAACCAGTGCGAATTATATGTAGCTGTCGGCCCCCAAAGTAGCATCAAGAGAGGAAAGAGAAAGCAGAGAATTTCCTCCCTAATCTCACAGCTCAGGGCACCCAAGGGATTCTAATGGGTAAAGTGTGTTCCTTCCTATTTTTTACTGCCCTAATGCCTAAGCTGAAAGAAATGTTTGCCTCTGCCCCAATTTTCAGTCATGGAGTTCTCCCAGGCCCTTGTTAAACTTTGAGGTTTTTTAACCTTGACATTTCTAATTTTTTCCCTAAGCAAAATCTGTCTGATCTCAACTAGATGTTAACAGAACAGCAAATAGGTAAATTAATCAATAGTAAGCTGTGAGTGACTGCTAGCCCATAAACCTTTAATAGCTAATGAATTTTTAATAAAAATATTTACTTCTACATGTATAAGTGAATTTATATTTCTCAATTGGCTTAAATTCAGTAACTATAATAAAATGAACTGAAAAGTTAACAAGACGTAGAGAAATCCTCTGGGTGAAGAACTAATCACACCTCTATAAATTAGCCCTAGTTTCTATTAAATTATCCCTTTTTTTCATCTTCTATTGTCTCAACTGCAGATTTCTAAAAGCATAAAGGGGGGGGGTCTGCTTGTTTATTTTGTTTTGTTTTTGTTCTCTTGCCCAAAGTGAGGCTGAGATTGACGCTGGGTATTTTCTATGAGACTCTGTAAGAGAGGATAGAAATTGATTTCAGACACCTCATAGAAATTACTCTCAATACTCTCTGCTCACAGCATTTGAGTTATACACTTTCATTCTTTTGTCCACTCACTCTCTCATTCATGAGACATGTATCTTCTGTCTCCTGGAAAGCTCCAGAGCCTACCTACATAGTAAAGGTGATTTAAAACAGACCCTCCCCTCAAGCAGACCAGTGGGGGATACTGATATGTCAAGAGACAATCATAATAAAGCGTCAAAACCTGTGTCCATGGTGCCAAAGCAGCTCAGAAAAGTTGGGAAGATCGCAGAAGATGTGACAGTTGTGGTAGATACTACTTATCCATAGAGGCCAATGTCCTCATTGTTGAAAAAAAACCAGGATTTAGATTATTTGAGGCTGAATGCAAATAGGAAAAATACTGAGGATGTGGAATCAAAAAGTTGGATAGGGGAATAACTTCACTCACTCAGGAAGGCAGAAAGACCATGTAAGAATCCTTTTATGTGCTTGTGTTATCCCTTAAAGGCCAACAACTGGGGTCTCATCTGATGCCAGCACCTTTGTGCACCAAGGTGGTCACTAAGAACGTGTTCAGCTCTCCTGGACACCAAGCACAGCCACACTGGGCAGAGCAGTCGTGCCCTGTACCTGCACCGCTTCTTCCCAGGGCAGATTGTTACAGGAGACTGCACAGCCGTGCTCCTTGGCGGCCCTGCTGCTGATGCAGCAGTGGGACCTGTGTACCCTACACCACGGCCTGCCCGGCTGTCCTCACCTGTGCCCAAGGCCAACCTACACCTCAGAGTGTGCCTGTTCCTCCCCCTGTCACGTTACTCCCACAGGATCCTCAGCCTCCTTCCCAGGACTTCCTGATGGACTCTCATCTAAGGCAGAACGTGCTTATTTTCTAAATAACATAAATGAACAGCTTGATGGTTGATTATATTAGAAGTACCATGGAGCTCATTCCTGGGCATCTGATTCTTCCTAAAATCCTAAAGAACTGCTGTTATCTCAGCCCTCCCTGAAGACACACTTAAAGTACTCATTCGACATCTTTGTCATAGAAATGGTTAAATTGAGAGCTAGCCAACAGGTTTCAGAGGTAGGGATTCAGGCCCTTTTGCTAGACAGAGTTAAATGTTAAAAGATAAGGGGTAACTGCCTGGAAAGGCCTAGAAACCAGGGAAAGGCTGCTGTTCTCCAAAGGCTTCAGCCTTCCCTCTTACCCCTCCTGAATCTCATCCCACAATGCCCAATTCCTCTGTAACCTAAAGGCAGCTAGTCTGGCACTTAAAAGAGGATGCTAATAATTTTTATACCTAAGTAAAGATTGTGAGATGAAAGGAATGGCTTAAAGAATAAGGTACAGGTGTGTCATACTTCTGAGTTTAAAGATAAATTAATGAGCTTTGCTTACCTCAGGAAAAACTTTTAAGTCTTTCTGAACAGCTAATTCACTGTGTTTTCTAAGATTTAGGTTCTGTCTTTAATCAATGCGGAAGCTAGAATTTACTTATTTTAAAAAAATGAAAAGAGCCTAGGTAGGTTATTCACACAGGACCTCACTTGTATTTCTCTGGAAGGTACTTATTGCTTTATACAAAAGCAGTAAGTTCTAAGAATTAAATGTACCATCTTTGACTTTAGCAGTTGACAGTGTTTCTCTAGAAAATATAATCTAATATTTTTTCCTAAGACTAAAGTTGAGTTACTGGATGTATAATTGGAAAAATAAAACTTACTGTTGACAACAGAAAGTTTCAAAATAATTTCTTAACCCTATACTTTTTATTTTCTCCAGGTGTCTTTGATATACTGTCTGAGGCAAGTTCAACCCCAGGAAATCAAAATGATTCTCAACTCTTCAACCGATGATGGTATTAAAAGAATCCAAGATGACTGTCCCAAAGCCGGAAGGCATAATTACATATTTGTCATGATTCCTACTTTATACAGCATCATCTTTGTGGTGGGAATATTTGGAAACAGCTTGGTGGTGGTCGTCATTTATTTTTACATGAAACTGAAGACGGTGGCCAGTGTTTTTCTTTTGAATTTAGCCCTGGCTGACATATGCTTTTTGCTGACTTTGCCACTGTGGGCTGTCTACACCGCTATGGAATACCGCTGGCCCTTTGGTAACTACCTGTGTAAGATTGCTTCCGCCAGTGTCAGTTTCAACCTCTATGCCAGCGTCTTCCTTCTCACGTGTCTCAGCATCGACCGCTACCTGGCTATCGTCCATCCAATGAAGTCCCGCCTTCGACGCACCATGCTTGTAGCCAAGGTCACCTGCATTGTGATCTGGCTGCTGGCTGGCTTGGCCAGCTTGCCCGCTATCATCCACCGAAATGTGTTTTTCATCGAGAACACCAACACCACAGTTTGTGCCTTCCATTATGAGTCACAAAATTCAACCCTCCCCATAGGTCTGGGTCTAACCAAAAATATACTGGGTTTCCTGTTCCCTTTTCTGATCATTCTTACAAGTTATACTCTTATTTGGAAGGCCCTAAAGAAGGCTTATGAGATTCAGAAGAACAAGCCAAGAAATGATGATATTTTTAAGATAATTATGGCGATCGTGCTTTTCTTTTTCTTTTCCTGGGTCCCCCACCAGGTATTCACTTTTCTGGATGTGCTGATTCAGCTAAGGGTCATACGCGACTGTAAGATCACAGACATTGTGGACACGGCCATGCCCATCACCATCTGCATAGCTTATTTTAATAATTGCCTGAACCCTCTCTTCTATGGCTTCCTGGGGAAAAAATTTAAAAAATATTTTCTCCAGCTCTTAAAATATATTCCCCCCAAAGCCAAATCCCACTCAGGCCTTTCAACAAAAATGAGCACCCTTTCCTACCGCCCCTCAGATAATGTCAACTCGTCCACCAAGAAACCTGCACCGTGTTTTGAGGTTGAATGACATGTTCAAAACCTGTCTATGAAGTCATCTTGTGAAAGGAGGGGCGAGGGAAACTTTCCTCTACAGCACTTCACCAAATGAACATTAACCACTTTCCAGAATTTAACAAGAAAATGGATGACGTGGACTGAAGCACCTTCTCTAAAGCTTTGAACAAAAGCTTTTCTTTCCCTTTGCAACACAATTAAGCGAAACTACTTTTGCATTAGGTAGATGACGGCGACTCAAAAAACAATCTCAGAAACTGGATGAATGTATTGATTTGGGAAATGTTATTGACAGAAATGCAATCCCCCTGGTCTGCTCTTGGCCTATCATTTTTGACTTCTGCATAAAGGTGTCTAGAATATGTTAAGCCTTTAGAGGATCAACAGGAGTTCAGAGTTCCATAGTTCCGCCTACTATTCAGAAGGACAGCAAAGCTTTTGTGCCTGTTTAGCTGTAAACAACCCACTTTTACCTGCTACTCCACATTTTGGACAGAGATTTGCCAAGCAGTAGTTGTCAAGTTTCAGAACCTTTTGCAAAATTCATACCGTGTCCTAGAGCTGTACACTGCCAACACTATGCTGGTAAGAAGGCTTCTTTGTATAAAGGTGTTAGGGAAGTCACATGTAAAAGTTAAACTACTTGTAAAGATGTTACTCTGGTCTCAAGTATCTCAAGCATCTTTTTAGTCCTATTAGTTTGATGTCATACCTGAGAAGTGTATGTGGTTTGTGGTAAAAAGATTACACATGTATCATAAAGTATCCCTTTACTGTTTTAAAAAAGTATATATTCTGCACAGGTATATGTATATATCTCTAAACTGATGTTACTTAATTAAAATCTGTCAAAGTTATATAGGTACCTTAAAATAATTTTATTGTAATGTATTTAATCTTCATTACTCAAAATACCTGTATGTGCTGATTTATTTTTTAAATAAGACAACTGTGAATAAGTATGAACTTGTTTTCATTTGAATTTGGTAAAACTGATAGCTTATAGATTTTGTATATTGCCATTGAAAAGATAAAGAAAAAATATGTCGCTTTACTGTACAACAAAGAATAAACATACCATTTTGAATTTTACAAAATGTTGCAGATAATGAAGAAAAAAGCCTCATTCCTTATAACACTAAACTAACACATTATTTGATGAAATTTTTAAGAATAGGATTTTTCTAATTACATATATAATTATTGTAGGAAAGTTAGAAGGTAGAGAAAAACATGAACCTAAAAGTCAGGTTTAGCTCCCTCACCTAAAAGCCATAATAACATGTGGGTGCATTGTCTTTCTACTTTTTAATTTATTATACACAGAGACATGTATACATCATGACCCTGAAGTTATAAGATGTGGAGTAATTTGTGTACAGATTTTTTTTGTTGTTGTTGCATTTTGGCCGGGGCTGGGTTAGAACCCACCACCTTCAGTATATGGGATCGGAGCCCTACTCACTGAGCCACAGGTGCCGCCCAGTGTATAGATTTTTAACTTAGTGTCATAGTACAGTAGTTTTCTGCCCCATTAAATATTTTCTTAATATTTGTCTAATATTACAAAATACAAATACACTGAGGTAATTAGCTGGGGACCAAATTGGCACATTTGACTCTTTTCTGATTTTTCAGTGTTATAAATTATACTGAAATAAACATGCAAGTACACAAATCTGATAAATTTCTCCCACTCACAGAAGTGCCACAACGGACTACACAGATAAGAATATTTTTTAATATTCTAAATACGTGCTGCCAACTATTTTCCAGACACATAAAAATTTATAATACAGATTTATTTCACCACCCCTCACAGCGTGGGGCATGTACTGAATTTAAAGAGACAGGAGACGTTTACTGTAGGGCTGCAGGGGCCATACCCAAGGGCAAGGATACAACTGTGCTTGAAGCACATGCTGTAACATTTCTGTGCACACTGGGCAAATGCCTCCTTCTTCCAACCTAGAGGCCTTTGCTGAAGTACACATGGCGGGCAGAGGTGTTCATCTGTCCCAGTATCCTGTGGCCAAAGGGTTTGGGTGGTGTACAGAATAATTGGAGGGGGGCTGAGGATGAGGGGGTCATCTTGATGCACTGGGAAGAATCTTCACAAGGATACAGTTATTTTGTGAAAAATTAGGGTCATGTATACCTCATCATTTTCCTTTTATATTATTTTAAATTTCATTAATGTAATGCCAACCACTCACCCCAAAGAGCCTTTGCTATTTTCACAATGGCGTACCTCTAAAAAAGAAATAAATAAATTCTAGCTTATTCCAAATTATACTCTAAACTTACCCTATTTGTACTCCCTGCCGGTCAGCTTTATAATAGTTCCTTTCTTCTTTATAAACATATTTAGAGGTTAGGTAAACTTCTTATTTTTGAAATATTTTAAAAATTTACACAGAAAGGAATATGTAACATAAAAATCTAGGTGCTCAACAAAACTCAAGAGCTATGGGTATAAATTACATTCCAGTTTACATTCTAATTCTTCTTCTCCCATGAACAAATTCATCTTTTTAGTCCATAATTATTCATTTGTGATCAGCTGTTGTGGGCAGTAGGGAAAAGAAGTAACTTGATCGCCAAGCCATGGAAAGACTCACAGAGGTTTGATACCGCAAATTTTTAGTTTTGTAACTCTGTGCACTGCTGCGCTTTTTTCCAACAATATGTGCCAACCTGGGGAGACAGAGAAAAGAAAATACATTCAGGGAGATCGAAAAGTGGTGCGTGAAGAAAACACACCCCAGGGAGTTTCAGATTCTTGGTGTGAAGGACAAGATCTCTGAGGGTAAAGAAAGGAAACCGGGAACAAGTGATACAGAGATGCTGAGATGTGGACAGGAGCAGGGAGGCAGCCACACACGGCCAGTGGAGGGCTGCACACGGCTGTCTCGGTCCCCAGGGCCATGTGTATCTACAGAACCCAGATCAGTCAAGGAAGAAGGAACCCAAACGTAGGGGAGAGAAATAAGCTATGAACAGCAGGCAGAATGGCTGGGGCAAGACTCAATCTTATAAATGTTATGTATTTCAGGATGCAAGGCAGGAGAGACAGAGCCCCTATAAAACTGTACAGGAGGCCTGATGAGAGTGAAAAATGCAAGCAAAGGGAATAAGGAAATAGAAAAGGTAAAATATTGGAGATGATGAACAGAGTCAGATTTTCCAAATTTTAAATTGTGATTGAGTCAGTTGAAACTGTAACTACATCCACTCTTTTCCGTTTGAGGAGCAGCACCCACGGAGCCGTCTGAACAAAGCGTCCTCTCCCCTTATTGTGGAAATGTTCTGCCTCACCCAAGGGCAGGGCCACCTTAGGATAAGGCATTTTCATACATCACCCCAACGCCAGGCCACAGTTAACTGGTCCAGGCTTGAAGTGAACCAATCAGTTTTTCCAAAGGATTTTTCAAACAGGTATTGATGAAGAGTCAGCTCCTCCCCAGTGCTGGAGTATGTGAGATCCAAGTTCGGGACCAACCGTGGCTCTCACCTTGTGAAGGAAGCTGCTCTGTGGAGCGAGTGAAGTAGATAGAAAAGGTAAGACAGTCCTGGAGGTGCTGAGTCCTTGATTGTACCTGTGTCTGTGCCCAGATATATCCCTGCCCACCCCACATGTTTCTAATCAAGGAACCAGAATACAAAGATATATAGTTTAAGGGCTCCAAGGGTTTCTTCCTGCTTATGACCAATAAGAATTTCCCCAGCACATCACTCATTGGCCATCAAGCAGGGGTGATGCCATCTAAGTCCCCAAACTTCTTGGTCCCCATCTTAATAAGGAGTATGTGGACTACTCCCCTTTCATATGTCCCCTTATGAGGGCAAGGGCCAGGCCGTTCAACAGTGTAGCTGTTAAGGGGGGAGAGGTGTAATGATATAGAGGAACCAATCATGGGAGGGGTCTAAGGTTATTATTGTAGTGTGATATCCACTGCTGTAAGTTATTGTAAACTGAGATCTCCCCCTGAGAGGGTACAGGGGTAAAATATTGTTTTATTGCATGAGGAGTTATAATAAACATGACTGAACCATGAGATTGTAAGTGAAGAGAGGAAATGAGTATCCCATGCTAGCTAGGACCCAAACACCTGGCCTGCACGCTGCCTGGACCCTCCTGGGAGTTCCCCAGGTCCACAGAGCCAGGGAGCCCAGTACCCAAACCTGCCCAAATCCCATGGAAAAGGCCTGCATTCACCCACCCAGCCCACCTTGCTTGATAAATGATGTAGCTGAGGTTCGAAAAGATGAATTTTGATAACCAAAAAGAGACTGAATTAGAAATCTGACTAGCCTTTTGCCCTCAAAAGCCTAAAATGAGAGAATTTAGCTTTAATAACATTTAATTCTAAATCATTTATATACAAAAGAGCTTTGTATAATAGCCCCTAAGAGTTTAAAGACCCAGAGATTTACCCTTCAAGCAATGCAGTAGGAAACTATTTATCTATATGCGTAAGAGTTGTAAATGTGATGAATAAATGATGTTAATCTTGAAACTATTAAAAGCTAGTTTGCTGTTATGATTACTTTGCTTCAAGTATCCAAATGATGATGAGCAAAAAACACCCCTGGGCCCAGTTGTTGATTCAGTCCATGTCCTATGAAGCTTCTTTTGGAAAACCAAACAAGATAAGAACTAGGGATCCCAGTGAGTGGGGAGATAGCTCCTGGAACTTCTTTTCCAAGCCTGATGAAGTTCTGCCATTGCCATATGGGCACATAAAGTTGCTAAATGATAATTTTCCAAAAATAAGCTTCAGTTCTCCAAAATGGCAAATAGAGAGCAGCTGGTATTAGCCAACAGGGAGAAGCCCCCTGGAGCTCACCAGGAGAGAAAAGCGCCGTGTCTGTGACATCGGAGCAGATCTGCTGAGAAGCGGCCGGTGCTGAGTGGCGCCAGGAGCCCCAGGTGTAGATCTACATTGCCCAGTGGCCTCCTCCTGGCCATTGTTGTTACATCCAAGCAGTCGTGAGTGCACGCAGTGGCAAGTACATTAGCCAGAGGACGTGCAGGCAAGTCCCTAAATAAGCAACTGCTTGTTCTCATTTATTCACATAGTAAGTGGATAACGGGATGGGGAAAACCCTTTCCTTCATCATATCACCTTTATAGCTGGCTCTTGAGTTCCTGTATCTGTTCCACTTTCTTTAGAAATAGCCTCCTATTTCCAATTGGGTGCCCACTCAGAGTGCAGAATCTGGGTAGGGCGGCACCCCCCTTACTGCCACCAAATCCATGGAGGACGTGAGAGGACATAAGCAAATCAGGCCATCAGATTCCTCTGTCTGCAACGAGATGGACACATGACCTACAGGAACCCAAGCATGGCTAATTTCCTGTTTTTTCCAGGAACAAACACAAAAAAAAATGCTTATTCTTTCCTCCTAGATGACCCTAAATGAACGTGAGGAGACACTGCGGGCGTTTGTCGCTCCAAAGCAAGAGGTGGGAGTTCCCAGGCGTTTTCACAGAGAGCATAAGTGAAAGGCTGGACAGAGATGTGGACAGGAACCAAGTTGTTAGAACACAGTTTGGCAAGTGTCAGTATCGCCCTCCAGACTTCTCTTTTTCTGAAATTAGCCTTCTTGTTTTCTTAAGCTAGTTGGGGATGGATTTTCTGTAAAAGTTATCCACTAAAATCCAATCTTCTTCAAAATAATTATAGCTATTGTTCATCAAATTCTTATTATAGGACCCGCACAGAATTCTCTACTTATTTGCATTATGTTATTTAATCCTCACAATAACCAATCATGCTATTTCTGTTGTCTAATGAGAACAAAAAGAAGATTAGAGATTTTTGCATAATCAGTCCAAAGAACACTACCGGGAAATGCTGGCGCTGAAATTTGAACCCAGGCATTCTGACTGCAGAAATCTGGGCTCCTATAATATTTGGTGAACTACCCTGTCTTCTCTGATTTTACTCTTTACCCCTAAATGGTGTTACAATTTTTGAACTGTGTAGGCTCTTTCCAAAATACTGTCTGTGCCTATTTATTCAACATCAAGATAATATTTTACTGTGTCTTAAACCCATCTTACTGGATTTCAGGCTAAAATTTCAATAGTCTTTGTCCTTGAAAATTAGGCTTACTAATGGAAAGCACTAATTGACCTTACACAGCACAGTGCTGGGTTTTACATTTATTGTAATTTGATTTTTGGATGAGTTTATATTGGGTCTAGGAAATAAACAGGCTACAACTGTTAACTGTCATAGTAATTAGTTAAATGCTCTAGTCCTTTCTAAAGGGAAGAATTTACATAGAGCATTTCCTAAGTGAGAGGGGGAAGGAAATTCCTAAGTTGATTTTCATGTCAAAGTTTTGCCTTCTTACAGCCTAACGGAATGATGTTTTTACAAAGACTATATTATGGAGAAACTACATCATATTCTGACAAAGACTTTCTTGTAAGGTATGAGGTTCAGATTCGGTAACAGATTTAGATGGAGAATAGACCTGGAATAGATTATTCCAACTGTGCACAGATTTATTTTAACCATACAGAAACACAGAGAACAAAGGAGATGTTATCCTCCAAGAGTCCTGAAGACGGTTCTAGCAATAGCACTGAAAACTACCTCAAAATGCATGCTCTTCAGGACATGGAGAGGTGGGAAGAGAGTTGCAACAGAAAAAAGCATGCACATTGCCTCAGCTTTTACTTCTAGCTGTGGGACAGGTAGAAAGAACAGTTATACAAGAAACATTAAATAACAAGGTGATTCATTCCCAGGAACTATGCAGCCTAACATGAGAGGAAAGTTGGACAGGAAGGTAGACCAGTGATTCCCAACCAGAGTGACTGTGCCCCCAAGGGAATATTTGGCAATGTCTGGAAACATTTCTAATTGTCACATCTTGGGGGAAGAGAGGGCTACTGGCATCTAGTGGGTAGAGGCCAGCGAATCTGCCCAACACCCCACAATTCTCAAAACCGTCCTGCACCACAAAAAGCTGTCTATCTCCAAATGTCAGTACTGCCAAGGTCGGGAAGCCATGTGAGATAGCTACAGGACATTGTGCTAAGTACGGAAGAGTTGGTTCTCAATTTTTATAAACTATAATGTGCAGTTTTCTTTCGCTTTTTCCTGTGTTCCCACTCACTTTCTCAAAAAGCATTCTACGTGAACTTCACCCAAATAACCTATTTCATGGAAAAGGTGTGTTAAAAAGAGCCGTGTCATGTCTGAGGCTAAGCAGGCTAATCTATTAATCTTCTATTAAAAGTGGTATATTTTAAGTTTGCTCATGAATGTTAGGAACAAAATCAGCGGGTGGCATGACGCAAAGCTAACGGGTTAAACTCCCGCCTCCTGGGAAACACAATGTAAGTGTGGGTCCCACAGAGCTGCTAGTCCCCCCGAAGTGCAGAAAGGAAACGTGGGAGTGCAGGGTGCAGGTCCTCGGTAGTGTCTTAACATTTGACATGTGTCTGATGAATTTGTATTGAACAAAATCAAAAGTGCATTGTATTTCTACTCTAAATATTTCCATAGAGGATTTGAGCAGCTTCCAGATTAAAATAGGATAATACAAAAGAAATCAGACAAAAGAACCTAGAAAGGAAGAAGCAAAACCATTGACTGTGTGGGGAAAAAAGGAGTTGTGGCTCAGAAAAATCCTGGGTTCTGAGATTCTTGCAGCTTCTTTCAGGTTGAAAAGCATCTTTAAATCTTCAGCTCTTTTTAGGAAAGCAACAGCAGAGCAGGGCCCCAAGTGTAGCAGTCTTCTTGATGCTGAATTCCTAAGGATTGTGGCTGGAGAGATGGAGTCACCTAAAGGATCATTTCTAAGCAACATTTTTCATTTGGGACTGGTCCTTCGATGCAACCCTGGTTCAATGAAGCTTGTTGATGTAGAGGGATCTAGTACTGTGGCCAGAGAGTCGTCTGACAGTGCACTTGACAAGGCAGTGATGTCATGGTCTGAAACCCTAGATAAGATTGGTTCAGACTCTCTAAAAAAGTCCAATATCTCCAGAAATTTCTGTAGAGGGCTGAAGAAATGCTGTTTCTCTAATCTCCTTTATTTCTAACTATTTACTTTCCCCAGTTTGGATCATCTCACTGCTCCACATGGCCTATAAGAGGCCCCTATTCCATGTGATACATGGCCTATAGGAGGCCCCTATTCCATGTGATATAGGCAGCAAACAGCTCCAGTTACACACACACACACACACACACACAGAGCACACTGACATGCTGTGTCACTTGGGGAATATCATGGATTCACAAAGGCCTCTGGCGGTCTCGAACTTCACTCCTTTTCATGCATCCTCTCCTTCCTTCTCTGCACATTTTCCTTTTTTATCATCACCTCCCTTGGGGAAGTAAATTTCTATTTCCTCACCATTCGTGTCCTTCGCCATCCCCCACTGAATGTCACCCACGCCAGGCCTTCTTGCCCACAGAGATTCATCTTCTCCCCCCAGTAGATTGCCAGGATCTGTCCTTAGAAAAATTCCTTCAAAAGGATACCAAATAATAGTATTTAGTATTACTAAATATACACAATACTAAAATAAGGAATTGTTCGCCTCATCACTGACAGTCCAGAGGTTCTCAAAAAGAGGTGCCCAGTCCTGATGGTGGGAAGCAGAAAAATTCCTCATTGAATGGAGTATCTTCAGAATTTGATTCACTCAGCTTTGTGCTCCATCGATTCCACATTTGTCTGGCAACCTCAGGTGTCACTTCCTAGGACTATCCAATGCTTTGCGTAAGGCAGGGCCCCGTGCTCTGCTCAGAGTGGGTGTGAGCACCCTCTCCTCAAAGAATGCTCCTGAGGTTCATCCAATGGACGTTTGCTAAACTGCCTTCAACATAAACATCGACGTGTTTCTTCTCTCTTTGAACACTGCAGCGGGCTTAGTTTTTCTCATATTCCACAGTTACTTGGAAAATGTAAAACAATATCACCTTTATTTTAAAATTCTAATCATTACGTATTTAGCGCATGGAAGCATACATTCTAAGGAAGCATGGTCTCTGTCACATGCAAGCACAAAAATTATTTTAACATTCTTCAATGTATGCAGCTATGATTTAATAAAAAAAAAAGAAAGAAAGAAAGAAATCTATCCTTGTAAGCAGCAAACCAATTATTCAGGCAAGAACATTCGTAAGAAAGTTCTAAAACTTATCCAGCTAGGAAACAGATACATTTCAAAAGATGGTTTTACAAACAAGAATGGTTTTACAAACATTCATGTGGAGCTCATTAAAGAAAACACCTAACTAATATTTATAATGGACCAATATA
>CAUYPK010124814.1:0-13334 GCA_963574355.1 Loris lydekkerianus | reverse complement strand
GTGGATGCTCTCAGTGTCCCTGGTGATTTCCAGCGTGGCCCGTGGATGCTCTCAGTGTCCCTGGTGATTTCCAGCGTGGCCCGTGGATGCTCTCAGTGTCCCTGGTGATTTCAAGCGTGGCCCGTGGATGCTCTGAGTGTCCCTGGTGATTTCCAGTGTGGCCCGTGGATGCTCAGTGTCCCTGGTGATTTTCAGTGTGGCCCGTGGATGCTCTCAGTGTCCCTGGTGATTTCCAGCATGGCCCATGGATGCTCTCAGTGTCCCTGGTGATTTCCAGCGTCCCTAGTGTTTTCTAGAGTGTCTCGTGGGTACTTTCAGTGTCCCTGGTGATTTTTAGCATGGCCTTTGAATGCTTTTTACTCTCATCTTATTGGAGTTCTCTGCAGTGCCCAAAAGTTAATAGAAGCTCGTCCTTCTCCACTTTTTAGCCTTTGGCTTTGGTGTCTGCCCTACTAGCTAGCAGGGCTCCAACCTTGACCCCTGTTCTCGACCCCTCACATGCTTAGGGCACCTCATCCATTCTCACAGGCCCCCATGGTTTCCATGTCTCCAGCTTCCTGGTTCAGAACCCACATTGCCTTCTTCCTAGAGATGGAAACCAGCCTTACCAGTGCTCTACCACATCGGTGCCTATTATATGTTTGCAAATGAATGAATAAATCAGAAAATTCCCTACCAGCTTCCTTCCAACTCTGGTCTCCTTACTCAGCAAGCCTTTCTGCTCCTACATTCTCCCATGGGACTCCTTCCTTGGTGGAATGAACCAGCCACGGTTTCCTCATCATGGGAGGACTCTCCTCCTCCCCAAACACACCGCCTGATGAGGTTCACTCATCAACCTCATGTACCAAGTTGCTTTCATGTAACAGAATTCATACACCACTTTTCTTGTTCAATTTCTGCCCACATTAATGTATCTATATTGTTAATATAATTTTAAGCCTACCACACCATAAATACAATATTCAAAAGGAAAATTGGAGTTTGAATTATGTTCTTATCTTTGGAATGGAAATCAAATTTCCAACTTTCATCAGATAAACACTTCAGAGAATGATTGGTTTTCCCTTCAGCTGCTAGAAACTGACCAACACAAACAATGCCTAACGCCATAGGGAAAGTTGCTCAGAAAATATTAGACTTTAGTCAGATATACACAGAACTAGGATCTTGCTACCCATAATATTGATTGTATGTTTTTTTTAATGTCAATAGTCTGGGAAAAGAAATCATTCATCTTTTTGTTTTCTATGACACACCAGATACCATGGTGAAATGGTCTCTTATGTAATGGAAGCTGTTCACTCGTCTGCAGCATAATAAATGCACATAAGCATATGAGTAGTGCCCACACGTACGCCACACCGGCTCCTGCTATGACCAGAATTTCAGTAGCCTCTGTGCCTCTGGATGGACTGATGTGGTGCTAATGACGTTAAAATTGAGGCTAATTGGTGTCTCACTTACAGAGGGAGAAAAACAAGCATCTCACTCATTCCCACAACTGCATTCTTAATTTCATAGCTCTGTGGCTGACAGCAAACCCACCTCACTGAAGGAATGACACCTTGTCACAGAGGCCTGCGGGTGACGGGATAGTCACATCAACATTTGCCAAAAAAAAAAAAAAACCACAAAGAAAAAAATGGTATATTCATTAAGTGGACGCCCACGCCAAACAGCAGTCAGTAATTGCAACCACTTCAATATAAAATAGTGCCATCCCACAGTTACTGCCATGGTATGCTATGGCAGTATGAATCTCCATACAGATTCATCACAGTCCTTGAAGTTCAATCAGGACTCTCCTCCTCCCCAAACACACCGCCTGGAGTCTTGCTCCACGTTAACCAAGAACACAGCTTTGTTTACTCCCTGCTTGGTTGCATGAGTCAGAGTGACACACACCTTGAGTTATGCAACTTGGGAGCGGCCAGATTCCAAAGCATTAGTTAGATGAGGGATTGAGAGGGCCAGCGTGTAGCTGAGCAGCCAAGACCTGTTGGTGGCTTGGCCGAAGTCTTCAGACTGGTTTTGCCCTCTCATCAGTGGCAATGCAGGCTCTCGTTCTCAGGGAAACCTACGGTCAAGTGACCAGAGTGCAGCATAGAACCTTGGTAGGATTTCTGTAAGAGAAGCGTGGGGGCTGGAAGAGAAGGGGAGAGGCAGAAGGAGAAGGAGGGAAAGGGGCAGAAGTAGAGAAGAAAGAAATGAGAGTAAAAGGAAATGTAGCAAACTGCACTTGTACCCTACGAATATAGACAAAAAATAATATTTTTTTAAAAGAGAAAGCACAAGTAAGGCAGTTAAAAAAATGAAGTTGCTGGGCAGTGCCTGTGGCTCAGTGAGTAGGGTGCTGGTCTCATTACCAAGGGTGGTAGGTTCAAACCTGGCCCCCGCCAAAATGCAACAACAAGTAAATAAATAAAAGTATATCTGCATTATATTATAAATAAATAAATATTGGTTTAAAAAATGAAGTTGCTAATATCTATTTGGAGGTCTTCAACTTCGATGTGCTGAATATAGAAAATTTACTTTCCTTAAGGATGGTTAGTCCTGAATAAAACTGAGAAATCTCTATATCTTATTGAAGATACACATTATCATAATAAAATAAGTAGAACATCACACTGTAAAGGGCGTTAGTGTTAGTTTCATCTTCCCCTGGTAACTTCATGCTCACAGTGACCTCACTTTACAATCCACATTTTAAAGATAAACCAGTGGAATTCATAAAGAATAAATTCCAAAGCAAGAATATGCAAGATCAAAAACGTATTTTAGAATTAGCCTTCCATTTAAGTTTGGGGAGTTGAGTTGATTCTGTTTTAGGACGACATACAATAAATCTAAAATCCTAGCATGTTGCTGAAAGCCAAGAATGAATTCAATTTCTGTGTCCTTCTCCTCTCTATGAAGAAATCGTTATTCTTGCATCTTTACTAACTATAAGATGTGATATGCCTTTAACAACTATAAATTGGTGGTGGTGTTCATCAGATTTAACTTAAATGATATACTCTGTTATTTAAAAACAAGATACCAGCAGAAAAAGATGATGCAATGATCCACATATAAACTGTTATGTGAAGCCCTCTGCTAATATAATGTTCAGGAAAAGATTAAAGCCTATTTTCTCTTTTATACCCCTTGGGAATGAAGTTACAAAAATGTAAATCATATGGCACCCTCTCCTCAGATGAATGTCACCAAAGATTATTGGTCTGCCCTTTAGCTACAAGACACTGGCCAGCCTCTTCCTTAGGGTGGGGACTCGGTCACTCGGGACACTCCAGCAGTAGCTCTGAGCACTGCCCAGATGTGCAGGGCAGCGCACTTATGTACACGGATGTCTAATGCTTTTGCCAAACACTTGACTCCTTCTTCCCCTGACAAAAAACAAACCTGTTTTTCTCCCAGTCTTCCTCATCTCAGAAATAACCTCGATGTTTGTTAAAGACATTTCCAGTTTACTGTCTTGATTTTTCTCTTTTCCTACAGCACATCGGCAATCTCTATCTGTATCTGCACTCACCATGACTGATGTCACTTCCCTACACTGAGCCACCAACCTCCCCCACGTCAACCATCTCAATCACCCCTAACTGGTCTCTGCTTCTGCCCCTGCCCAGCTGGAATTTATTGCTCACACAGGAGTCTATTTTCAAAATATAAATCAGATTATATTATTCCGCCACTTAAAAGTTTCCAGCAGTTTTCCAACACTCTTGAAATAAGTTCCCGGCTTCTGACCATGGCTTTCACAATCCTCCCAGATCTGTCTCCTGCCTGCCTGTCCCACGTCCCCTCCAGCCCCCCTTTCTCAGGTCTCCTTGTGACATAGATACTCCAGGTGCTACTGCCCACCATACCTCCCTGCTCATTTCTGCATTGGGTTATCACAAAATGATGTTCTTTCTTCTTCTTCTTCTTCTTTTTTTTTTTTTAAATTAAATCTATGATCTTATTAAATCATAGATCGTGTATACATTAATGAATTTGTGGGGTACAATGTGCTGATTTCATATAAAATTAGGAACACTTACATCACACTGGTTAATATATACCACATCTCATTTACTTAATTATTGTGTTACGACATTTATATTCCATACTAATAGAGCTGACATGTACCCTTTCATTATGCACCATAGGTGTGATCCCACCATTCACCCTCCCTGGATCTGGCCTCCTCACTTTTCTCCCATACCCCCCCCCCCATCTTGGGCCATAGTTGTGATCTATTCTTCATTGTAAGTGTGAGTGATTGTAAAATGGTTTCATAATAGTACTGAGAACATTGGATATATTTTCTTTCATTCTTGAGATACTTTACTAATTAGGATATGTTCCAACTCCATCCATGTAAACCTAAAAGAGGTAAAGTCTCCATCTTTTTATTTTTTTTGAGACAGAGTTTCACTTTATCACCCATGGTAGAGTGCCGTGGTGTCACACAGCTCACAGCAACCCCCAATTCCTGGGCATAGATGATTCTCTTGCCTCAGCTGCCCGAGTAGCTGGGACTACAGGTGCCCGCCACAATGCCCAGCTACTTTTTGTTGCAGTTTGGCTGGGTCCAGGTTTGAACAGTCATTATATGGGGCTGGCGCCCTACCCACTGAGCCACAGGCGCCACCCAAGTCTCCATCTTTTATTAAGGCTGCATAATATTCCCTGGTATACATGTACCACAATTTATTAATCCATTCCTGGGTCGATGGGCACTTGGGCTTCTTCCATGATTTGGCTATTATGAATTGAGCTGCAATGAACAATCTGGTGCAAATATCTTTGTTAGAAAGTGATTTTTGGTCTTTTGGATATACACCTAGTAGAGGAATTGCAATGTCAAATGGCAGGTCTACTTTTAGATCCCTGAGTATTCTCCATACTTCTTTCCAAAAGGGACATATTAGTTTGCACTCCCAACAGCAGTGCAGAAGTGTTCCCTTTTCTCCATCATCCATGCCAACCTCTGTAGTTTTGGGATTTTGTTATGTGAGCCACTCTTACTGGTGTTAGATGGTATCTCAAAATAGTTTTGATTTGCATTTCCCTGATTGATGAGTAAAGATGATGAGCATTTTTTCGTGTGTCTGTAGGCCATGCACCTATCTTCTTCAGAGAAGCTTCTGTTTTAGTTTCTTGTCCACAATGAAATGGGATTACTTGCTCTTTTCTTATTAATAAGTTTGAGTTCTCTGTGGACTATGGTTATCAAACCTTTGTCAGAAGCATAACCTGCAAATATCCTCTCCCTTTCTGAGGGCTGTCTGCCTGCTTTACTTATTGTGTTCTTGGCTATGCAGAAGCTTTTTGTTTTTGATCAGATCTCAGTAATTTTGGTCTTGCTTCAATTGCCCGGGGCAGGGGTGGGGGGGTCCTCCTCATAAAGTATTCTCCCAGGCCAATTTCTTCAAGTGTTTCTCCTGCACTCTGTCCCAGAATCTTTATAGTTTCATGTCTTAAGTTTAAATCTTTTATCCAGTGAGAGTCAATTTTGTTAATGGAGAAAGGTGTGGGTCCAGTTTCAGTTATCTATAAGTTGCCAGCCAATTCTCCCAGCACCATTTGTTAAATAGGGTATCTTTCCCCCAATTTATATTTTTGATGGGCTTATCAAAGATCAAATGATGGTAAGTGTCTGGGTTCATCTCTTGATTCTCAATTCTGTTCCAGACATCTACCTCTCTATTTTTGTGCCAATACCATGCTGTTTTGATCACTATAGATTTATAGTATAGTTTGAAGTCTTGTAGCGTGATTCCTCCTGATTTGTTTTTATTTCGGAGTCATTGAGGCTATTTGAGGTTTTTTTCTGGTTCCATAGAAAACTAAGTACTATTTTTTCTAGATCTTTAAAGTATGATGGTGGTGATTTGATAGGGATTGCATTAAATTTGTAAATTGCTTTGGGTAATATGGACATTTTAACAATGTTGATTCTTCCTAGCCATGAACATGGTATGTTTTTCCATTTGTTAACATCTTTAGCCATTTCTTTTCTCAGAGTTTCATAATTCTCTTTATAGAGATATTTCACATCCTTTGTTAGGTAAATTCCCAGATATGTCATCTTCTTTGGCATAACTGTAAAGGGAATAGAGTCCTTGACTGTCTTTTTTGGCTCGACTATTATTGGTATATATCAAAGCTACTGATTTGTGAGTATTAATTTTGTATCCTGAGACACTACTGTATTCCTTGATCACTTCTAAGAGTTTTGTGGTTGAGTCCCTGGGGTTTTCCAGGTATAAAATCATATCATCAGTAAAGAGTGAAAGTTTGATCTTCTCTGACCCTATTTGGATACCCTTGATCACCTTCTCTTGACTGATTGCGATGTCAAAGACTTCCATTACAATGTTAAAAAGCAGTGGACACAATGGGCGACCTGGCCTGGTTCCAGATCTGAGTGGAAATGTTTTCAATTTTATTCCATTCAATATGATATTGGCTATGGGTCTGCTGTAGATGACCTCTATCAGTTTAAGAAAAGTCCCTTCTATGCCAATTTTCTTAAGTGTTCTGATCATGAAAGAATGCTAGATATTGTCATAGGCTTTTTCTGCATCTATTGAGAGAATATGGTCTTTGTTTATTAGTTTGTTTACATGATGTATTATATTTATAGATTTACATTTATTGAACCAACCTTGAGAACTTGTATTATATTTATAGATTTGCATATATTGAACCAACCTTGAGACCCTGAGTAATGTGGACATTTGATGTGTTGCTGGATTCTGTTTGCTAGGATCTTATTGAATATTTTTGCATCTATGTTCATTAAAGATATTGATCTATAGTTTTCTTTTCTTGTTGGGTCTTTTCCTGATTTGGGGATCAGGGTGATATTTGCTTCATAGAATGTGTTGGAAAGTATTCCTTCTTTTTCAATGTTTTGGAAATGTTTAAGTAATATAGGGTCCTAGTTCCTTTGTAACGGTTTGGTAGAATTCTGATGTGAAGCCATCTGGTCCTGGAGTCTTCTTTCTGGGGGAGATTTCATATAGTTTATTCTATTTCAGTACTTGATATAGGTCTGTTCAGCATTTCCAATTCTTTCTGATTAAGTCTAGGAAGTTGGCATGCTTCCAAGTATTGGTCAGTTTCTTTCAGATTTTCATATATCTGAGAATAAAGTTTTTGTAGTATTTATTAAGGATTTTTGAATTTCTGAGGTGTCTGTTGTTATTTTGTCTTTGTTGTTTCTGATTGATGATGTTAGGGACTTAAATTTTCTATTTTTGGTTAGGTTGGCCAAAGGTTTATCAATTTTCTTGAGTTTTTCAAAAAACCAACTTTTTGATTCATTGATCTTTTGAATAATTCTTTTGTTTTTTATTTCATTTAATTCTGCTCTAATTTTAGTTATTTCTTTTCTTCTGCTGGGTTTGGGGTTGGCATGTTCTTCCTTTTCCAGTTGCTTAAGATGTCCCATTAAATTATTGACATTCTCTCTTTCCATTCTCTTGAGGAAGGCTTGCAACGCTATAAATTTCCCTCTTAGGACTGCCTTTGCAGTATCTCACAGGTTCTGATAATTCGTGTCTTCATTATTGTTTTGTTACAAAAATTTGGCAATATCCTTTTTAATCTCATCTATGACCCAGCTATCATTCAGCATAAGGTTATTTAGTTCCCATGTCTTTGTATGAGTATGCAGATTCCTGTTATTGGTGAGTTCAACTTTTACTGTGTGATAATCCGAAAAAATACAAGGAATAATTTCTTTACTTTTAAATTTTCTGAGGTTAGACTTGTGACCTAAGATGTGATCAATTTTGGAGGATGTTCCATGGGCTGATGAGAAGAATATGTATTCAGTTTTGTTAGGATGAAATGTTCTGTAGATGTCTGCTAAATTCAATTGTTGTATGGTGAAGTTTAAGTCCAATATTTCTTTGCTTAGTTTCTTATTGGAGGATCTATCCAACACTGCCAAAGGGGTGTTAAAATCTCCAACTATTACAGTGCTAGAAGATATGAAATTGCTCATGTCTGTTAGGGTCTCCCTTATAAATTGAGGAGCATTCTGGTTGAGCACATAAATGTTAATAATTGACATCTCATCATGTTGAGTGTTTCCCTTAACAAATATGAAGTGACCATCCTTGTGTTTCCTTACTTTTGTTGGTTTAAAGCCTAGTGTATCTGCAAATAAAATTGCCACCCCTGTTTTTTTCTGATTTCTGTTTACCTGGATTACAGATGTCCATCCCTTCACCCTGAGTCTATATTTATCCTTTAAGGTAAGATGAAATTCTTATATGCAGCCAATATCTGGGCTGAGTTTTTGTTTCCAGTCAGCCAACCTGTGCCTCTTACGAGGACAGTTTAAGCTGTGCACATTAATTGAGAGTATTGATAAGCCTGATAATATTTTGGGTGTCAAGTTTTTCAAAAGTCCGGTGGACATTTTGAATCTTTTTCACCACTGTGGAAATTGGATTTTGGTCAAGAATTTCAGAGTGAGTTTACTTTGGTGGCAGAGCATTGTGCTGGTCATTATGGAGGATGGGTCTGAGGATATCCTGAAGAGCTGGTTTGGTTATGGCAAATTTCTTCATTAAGGTATTTAACTTCTCCATTGTAAATGAAGCTCAATTTAGCTGGATACAGGATCCTGGGCTGAAAGGTGTTTTGTTTTAGGAGATTAAAGGTCAATGACCATCCTCTTCTGACTTGAAAACTTTCACCTGAGAGATCTGCAGTCATTTTAACGTTCTTCCCGCTTGTAGATTATAATTCTTACATCTGGTTGCTTGCAGGATTTTCTCCTTCATATTAACTTTGGAGAAGTTAATTAAAATGTGTCTAGAAGATGCTTTATTTGGGTTGAGTCATGCTGGCATTCTGAAACTGACTGCTCTATGAATTTCAGTATCTCTTGCCATGCTTAGGAAGTTCTCCTCAATTATCTCTTGGAGTAGAGTATTTGTACCTTTCGAACCATCCTCTTCTTCAGGGATTCCTATGGGGCAAATGTTTGTTCTTTTGGAGTGGTCCCACAGTTCTCTCAGGGAATAATTTGTGTTTGATCTCCACTTCTCTTCCTCTTTGAGCATTTTGGAGCATTCAAAAGCTTTGTCTTCAGTGTCAGAGATCCTTTCTTCTGCCTGCTCCATTCTGTTACTAAGGAATTCTACTGTATTTCTCAGATCTTTGAGAGCTGCAAGTTCTTGCCTCAATGTGTCAAAATCTTTGGTGATTTTGTCTTTGAATTCATTGAATTCTTGAGACTACGTTTGAATTTCTCCTTGAATTTCCAATTCCATCTTTACCTTTATTCTGTTAATCTTATTTGTGATCCAAATTCTGACTTCGATTTCTGACTTCTCAGTCATTTGTTTATGAATGGGATCTTCTGTTGTTGTCTCCTGTGTCATTTCTTGGGGGAATTGATCTACTCTGATCGTTCATGTTGCCAGAGTTTTTTTTTTTTTTTGCCAATTCTGCCCCATGATTATTTTTCACCATTTGGCTAGAGAAGCTGGCAAGGTGAAATTGAATTGAGGGCTCCTGGAGTTGTAATTAATCATCCCTTTACCAAAGAACTGGGACTGGTGATTGTGGCTTTTCCCTTCGAGTTTTACAAAGGTTCCATTCAGTACTACAGTCTGAAACTCTGGGGACTTGCTTGGTGTGGTGGGGCTAGATGGCTCTGACCTGTATTCAGCTAGTCTCTGTCCAATCCTAGTGAATCAGTGGCTTTGGGCTGAAATTTCAGCTCTGGAGATATACAAGCAATTAAGACACCCCACCTTCCCCCACAGGTGACAACTGGAAGGGGAGAATCCCACACTCCCCCAACAATACAACCACGGTACAACCTTGGTGGGTCCCCAGTTGATTGGTCCAGGTCAAGAGTTCCAAACCAATTGTCCCGGTCAACACAAACACCGATCAGGTGGGAGAGTTCAAAAAGTCTTCAGCATCTAGGCAGTGAGGGTCCACTGGCAGCTCAAGTGTAACTCACTCCAGTGCTCTGTGAAGTCAAAAAGGCCCACCCAGCAAAATAGTCCAGGGGGGCTGGTGCCTCCTTCTGCACCTTGCACCTCCATCACACCCAGGCACTGGTAGCCCCACAGGGCTGTGGCACAGTTCCTTCCAATAAGCATATGCGCCAGGGATTTGGGCCTGCTAGAGTCAGACGGAAGTCAATGCCTCATCGGCTGTGTGACCAAACTCTGCCACCAGCCTTCTGGGGGAGTTGAAGTCTGATTACCTCAGATGCTCAATGGAAACTGGGGAGTGTTCCACCTGAGCTTGTTCCAAACCAGGGGTTAACAAAGCAAATGTTTTTCACCCTCAGAGACCATGCCTCTGCCCCAGCCACTCTGCTCCTCTGTATCCCTGCAATGCAAAATCTAGCTCTCTCCAGCAGTCCACAGAACTGGGGAGGTATTTCTTTGAAATTTGACCTCAGAGGGATCACCTATTAATGCTGCTGCTAGATGGGTGGTGTCTCCACTCAAGTTCCCACACCTCAGCAGTTCCCAAGCCTCAACCCATCATCTGGAGACCCAAGCCTCTGCCTGCTGCTGAGTTGCTCTTTCTCAGAGCCAAGCCAGTCACCTTCCCCTATGCCTTTCTGCACTGTTACCAGATTCACAGGTACAGTGTAGTTGTGCTACCTCAGACCATGCAATGCCCAGTCTTAACAAAGAACCATGAATGTTCTGGTCTCTGTAGGGGTTGGGCTTCTAGACAGCCAGGCCAGGGAGAAGGGTGGACTGGGAGTTCAAAGTAGCAGGGAAAATATTTTTTCAACCTTCATGCCAGACAAGTGAATGCCCAGGCTCACAGCAGGGACTCTCTGGAGAAGGAGTCCCAGCTTCCAGCAACTCACTCCTGTGGGGTGAGAGAAGAGGACCTCAGTTCACTGCTCACTAGTAGAGATCTCACAGCAAGGAAGCAAGCAACTCTCTTGGAGAAAGAGACAGACACGGGTCCTCTTTGGAGTAGGTTCTGTACCTGAAATTTATTTTCTTGGATTTGCAGCTTGCCTCAGCAGAGAAGATGTGCAATTATCAATCTCTTCTCTCAGCTCAGCTCCCATCCTTCAGCTTTGTTGGGTTCTTTATGGCCATTATCTCTCCCTCTGGATGGGAGCTTCTGTTGAAAGCTGGGTTCAGTTGGCTATCATCCCCCATTCCTGTTTGCTCTTGTTGAATGTAAAAACTGGAGTTAGGGAAAATTGCCAACCCAAGGTTTTAGCAGAGTACAAGTCACATTGAAACAAAACAAACAAACAAACAAAAATCAGACACACAAACACAATCAAAAACAAAAACAGGGTGGCGCCTGTGGCTCAGTGAGAAGGGTGCCGCTCCCATATACCAAGGGTAGCGGGTTCAAACAGGGCCTCGGCCAAACTGCAACCACAAAATAGCCCAGCGTTGTGATGCTGTGGTCCCAGCTGCTTGGGAGGCTGAAGCAAGAGAATCACATAAGCCCAAGAGTTTGAGGTTGCTGTGAGCCGTGTGATGTCATAGCACTCTACCAAGGGCAGTAAAGTGAAACTCTGTCTCTACAAAAATAAATAAATAAATAAATAAACAAAAACAGAAAAAAACTCGAATAGCCTGATGTGCGCAATCTCAGCAATCATAAGAGGAAAGGGAGGGCTCAGAGCCTACCCCAGGGGCCAGGGCACCAGCCACACACACCAGAGCTGGCGGGCTCCAAGCCAGCTCAGGGCCCACCAAACAACAATGACAACCACAACCAAAAAACATCCAGGTACCCTGGCAGGTGCCTATAGCCCCAGTCACTGGGAGGTTAAGGCAAGAAAACCGCTCAGCCCAAGAGTGTTAGAGGTTGCTGTAAGCTGCAAGGCCATGGCACTCCACCAAGGGTGACTTGTTCCAAAAAAAAAAAAAAAAAAAAAAAAAAAAAAAAATTACAATAACTCCTATAAGAAATAAAAAAGGAAGAAAAGGCAAAAAGATCAAGCAACGAGAGAAAGGCAACAAAATTTTATATATATATAAACATACAACTGTATTCACGCCATAGGGATCCACTTTAGTAGGAATACATTTATGCTGCAATATACTGCTGTCTGGACACCAGGTGGCGCCTGGGTGGTTCCCAGGCTTATACCTGTCTCCCGGCTTAAATTGTTCCTGGTGCTGCCTGATTACCTCCTTGGCGCCTAGACCCTGCAAACCGCTGATTCCACCCATTGCAAAATATTAATACCTTCACAGGCAGGTTTCTCAAATTCTCCCTGCAACAGTTCCGGTGAAGCGTGGGATATCCTGGGCCTGTTCCAAGTGTAGGACCACTGTCTGCGGGTGAGACTCAGATTGGGGTACCTGGACTGCCTGGAAAGGTGCCTGCCGCCACCGCCATCTCCCAAATGCCAAAACAATGGCCTCTTCCTGTCCAGGATCTTTCCTGAGTGTCTCTCTAGCCGCCTAACCACGGTGGCACCGCACAGATGGCACCCCACTTTGGCTACCTAATTCCTCTCTGGAGTCCACACTTCACCAATCTTTCCACACAATACCTAGTTTCCCCACAAAGTGGGAACTGCAATCCTCCATGGTGGGGCTGGTTGCTGCCGCTGCCACCCACACCTGCTGCAGCCCCGGGTAGAACTTTTCCTGGCAGTCTCCCAGCTCCAGATTATACTCCAAGTCCAGCAATCCACTACTTCACTGCACACCCCAAAGTGCCACTCCCCACCAATATTCCACACCGGGAATAATCTAGTCCATTCACTGTCTCTCATAAATGTCCTTCCTGTCTAGCATCATGCTCTGTCCCCTCCTTCTCTTTTTATTGAGACAGAGTTTCACTCTTCTGCCTAGACTAGAGTGCTGTGATGTCAAACTCCTGGGCTTAAGTGATCCTCCTGAGTAGCTGGGACTGTAGGCCCCACGAGGATGCCCCACTACCTTTTCTACTTTTTTTTTTTTTTTTTTTTTTTCCTTCCAGTTTTTGGCCTTGGCCAGGTTTGAACCTGCCACCCCCAGTATATGGGCTGGAGCCTTACTTACAGAGCCACAGGAGCTGCCCTTCTTCTTCTTCTTTTTTTTTTTTTAATTTATTTTTATTATAGATAAAAATATGCACCATAGATGTGGCCCAACCCATCACCCTCCCTCAACCCGAACCTCCCCCCTCCCTTCCCCTTCCTTGGTCCTTTCCTCATAGTCTTGTGGTATAGTTGAGTTATAGCCTTCATGTAAAAGCTATAGTTTAGCTTCATAGTAGGGCTGAGTACATTGGATACTTTTTCTTCCATTCCTGGGATACTTTGCTAAGGAGAATATGTTCCAGCTCCATCCATGTAAACATGAAAGAGGTAAAGT
>CAUYPK010124813.1:0-14846 GCA_963574355.1 Loris lydekkerianus | reverse complement strand
AACAAATAACCTCATTTTTATGTGGGCAAGAAGCTTAAACAGAAACTTCTCTGATGAAGACAGGTGCATGGCCTACAAACACATGAAAAAATGCTCATCATCCTTAATCATCAGAGAAATGCAAATCAAAACCACTTTGAGGTATCATCTAACTCTAGTAAGAATAGACCACATCACAAAATCCCAAAATTACAGATGTTGGTGTAGATATGGAGAGAAGGGAACACTTCTACACTGTGGGTGGGAATGCAAACTAATATGACCTTTTTGGAAAGAAGTTTGGAGAATAGTCATGAACTAAAAGTAGACCTACCATTTGATCCTGCATTTCCTCTACTAGGCGTATACCCAGATGACCAAAAATTATTTTACAGCAAAGACATTTGCACCAGAATGTTTATTTCAGCCCAATTCATAATTTCCAAGACATGGAAACAGCCCAAGTGCCCATTGAACATAAATGGATTAATAAATTGTGGTATATGTACACTATGAAATACTATGCAGCCATAAAAAGATGGAGACTTCACATCCTTTATGTTTACCTGGATGGAGCTGAACATATTCTTCTTAGTAAAGTATCTCAAGACTGGGGAAAAAAAAAGTATCCAATGTACTCAATACTACTAGGAAATCAATATATAATCACCTACACATTCATACAAATGGTAAAACATAACTATAGTCCAGAAAAGCAGAAGGGAAGAGGAGAGAGAGGGGATACAGGAGGAGGGAGGGCATTTGGGAGAACTTCACCTATTGTGCATGATGTAAAGGTACATTTCAAAACTATTAAGAAAAGAGTCTAATTGTGATGGATGTGTTAATCAGTTCAATGTAAGCATTTCACATTGTATATCAAATCGGTACACTGAATCCCATAAATGCATCAATGTACACAGTTATGATTTAATAATAACAAAAACCCCCAAAAGCAAAAAAAGAATAAAAAAGCAAGAAAAGTAGGGCAAGGAAAAAATTAAAAGAAACTTAGAAATGCCAAGTCAATTGTGAATTAAACTGGTCATGGCAGCTCACACTTGTAATCCTAGCACTTTGGGAGGCTGAGGTGGGTGGATCCCTTAGGCTCAGAATTTTGAGACCAGCTTGAGCAAGAGCAAGACCCCATCTCTACTAAAAACAGAAAAATTGATGGGCGTTGTGGTGGGTACCTGTAGTCCCAGCTCCTTGGGAGGCTGAGATAAGAGGATCACTTGGGTCCAAGAATTTGAGGTTGTTGTGAGCTATAATGCCACGGCACTATGCCAAAGGCAACAGAATAAGACTCCATCCCCCAACCAAAAAAGAAAATTATGAATTGAGCTGCAATAAACATTATACTACAAATGTCCTTGTGATAAAATGATTTTGTTTTTCTAGGAGGGAAAAGGAAAAGGGGAGGAGGGAGGAGGATTGGTAAGCGCTCAGCTAATGTGCACAATGTAATGGTGTATAGCATGCCTCCTGGATGAAGGGCTCAGCTACAACTTGACCTTTGCTTTATACTGCAAACAATGTAACCTAATCATTTGTACCCTCATATTAATCTGAAATAAAAAAAGAAAATCCAAGTCAAAGAGAAAATACATGATATAATCATAGTAATAAATTAAAATAAATAATTATAGTAAGCATAAATGAATTAAACTCTCCTTTTGAAAGACAAAGATTATTAGGGTGACTTTATAAACAAATTTTAAGGTAAATACTTCTTACAAGAGCTAAGTTCAAAATACACTGACATGAAAGATTGAGAGGTAAGGGATGGAAAAAGATAAATCAACAGATATAGAAATGGGTCTTTAATATTCTTGCTTCGGTTATGGTTTTGACAAAAATCACTTTCTTCAAGCTAAACTGGGAACTAGATTCAAATGTGTTCCCCATTTTTACATGTGTATCTGGCCATTTCTTGATGTGACTATCGTCACTGTCCCCAGTTAGTTGGGCTTACTTTCCTGGATATTGTACCATAGGCTGTATTGAGTAAAATGTTTCCTAGTGCAGCCCTATCCTATTAATGTCATTTATAAATATGTGGGTCACCACAAAAGTTATGACACAGACTGTATTATCGTCCATTATTTCATTTCCAAGAAACACAGTTGATAGCATCATTTCTGATTTATGGTGCAAATTTTACCTTGCTAGGCTTATTGGTGTTGCTGGGAGGGCCTCATTTGTTCTTGCTCATGTGGATTTTATGTTTCTTGATTTTTGTGTATATCAAAACTTTCATAATGACCTATGCAGTATCCTGCATAGAATACAAGGACAGAACGGAATGTGTATTATCACAGGGGCTTTGCTTTATGGGGTTTAATGTGGCATCTGCATGCAGGCTGCTAGGAAAACAACTTTTAGAATGGGCATTCTGGAGCTTCTTGAATCACACAGTGGCAACAGAGAATTCTTTGCCTACATGTGAAGCTGTCTGTGATTGGGAGATATTCATCTCGTCCTGTATCAGCCTTTACAATCCCTAATCCAGCTGAGTAGGAGTCATGGACCCTGAGTCAAGATCTGTCTACTCCTGCTGCCTCTGTGCAGGTGAGGAAGCACGTATGCTGGGGCGCAGCCACTGTGCGCTCTGCAGAGCTCCCTGAGGAGACTGAGGGATGCATTGGTATAGTCTGTCTTACACACTGCATGCCTCAGGTCCATGCCTCAGAAAGTGGTACACGGCTTGTACTAGGAACCTTGCATGTTTCCAATGAATAGATGGAAAATGTTAACACCAAAATTCACAATGTCATGGGTCTACTTAGATTTGGTGCCTCCTGATTTTCTGACTCTCCAGTTATGTTTCCTATTAGATTTCTAAATGATTTCTCCAATTCTTTCTTCCTCCTTTGATCAATGCCATGCACACCCTCCAAGTATTAATTCTCCAGTAGTAAAGTCTCAGTCCTGTTGCTTTTGCTCAAACATCTCCCCTTGTTGTTTAGTGCTTAGAGAAAATAGATCTATCCTGGCATCTAAGACCTTAATAAAGGAGCTCTTTTCATTTTTCTAAATTTCTTTTCAATCACTAGCTTTTCATCCTAAGTTCTTCCTATCAGTGTTAATACTTGTTCTTTGTATGCATCCTGGGTTTCCTGCCTTTGCTCTTATTTCCATAACAAACTTTAAAATCCTGGGAAAATGATCCTCAGTATGTGTAGGTAGAGACTAACTGAATATTGTGTCAAAATTTCATGGCCAGAGTGGGCAAAAATTAGAAAAGCATTCGCCTAAGAGATTTCCAGTTTGCTTTTCTTTAATTTATTTTTAATTTTAATTTGTTTTAGCCAGTTTGTTCCTGGATGTGCTGAACACTGCCTTAGACTCTAGCAGTGTGTGAGAGAGGGTCACATGGGCACACACACAGACGAGGAGAGAGACAGACAGACTGATCTTGGAAACAGACATTTTACCAAGTCTGAACATCTTCTCTCTATAATGTCTTATTTTAGCAGGTGGCACTAAGGGTAAGGGAATTTTTTTTTTTTTTTTTCAGCTAATAAAGTAATTTTACATAAAACCTCTGGAAAGGAAGGCAAAGTGAACTCTTGTCTGTGCCTTTTCCTGGGTACGCAGGGCAATTTTGGCTCCTGTAGACAGTGTGGAAAAGCTCAACCTCATAGATTCCACAAACCTGTGAGGACCTGGGCAGTCTGGCCAAGTCTAAACAAAATGTCCTTGGAGGTGGTGAATGATCTACTGATCCCATCTCATTTGGCTAAACTTCTATGTCTTCATTTCTGACTTAAATGTAGTAAAAGGAAGAAATACAAATCAATTTCCCTAGTCATTCCATTATGAGATTTGTTTCCTTGGAGCATCTTAGGGTTTCTGGAAAGTGCCTTGGAGGCCATGTAAGTGCTAATAATGAGCCTGTGAGGACTGAACTGTGTCCCCTTCAAATTTCTATGCTGAGGCCCTAACTTCCAGTGTGACTGCATTTGAAGATAAGGCCTGTAAGAGTAATTAGGGTTAAATGCAGTCACAAAGCTGGGGCTCTAACTCAATAGGACTAGCATCCTCATAAGAAGAAGAGACACCAGACACGTCAGTGTTTAGCAGAAAGCCCATGTGCAGACACAGAGTGAGGGCAGCCACATGCCACCACAGACAGAGGACTCACCAGAAACCAGCCCTGCCGGCACCTTGATCCTGGACTTCCAATCTCCAGAACCGTGAGAACACGTAAGTAAATTTGACTCCAATCCCTTGAAGAATGGCCTCTTTAATCTCTTAGACAGTATAGAAACCTACATCAGAAACCCCTAGTAACAGAAAGCAGACTAGAATGCAGATTTTTAAAATTCTTATAGATTTCTTTGAAGAGTTTGCTTTTTCACAAATACTTGTAACCATACTTTTAACACTTTAAACCATTTTAACCATCAGAAATTTGATGACACACAAATATCTATTCCTCTGATGTTGCTTAGAATATTCCCTATTCAGAGATGTCACCAAGAACATTCCCCTGATATTGGCATAAGCACTAAATTAGAATTAACTAGCTATGACTGAATATCATCACTCTGTATTTCCCACAATTATCGTAACAACCACTCAAGGACATTTCAGTGTTTACATCTCAATTAATCCTCTCACTACCTGTGAGGTCAGTGAGGGCATTCTCATTTCTCATATGAGGAAACTGGTAATAAAGGCATTTAAGTTTTGAACTATACATATCATTTCATATTGTTTTCCTTGTTTATTGTGTGCTTAACTATGTAAAAAAAATAAAAACCAGAGAAACACATATTTATAGGATGAATAGTCAGATATGAATCCGTATGGTCAATTATCATCAGGTCCAGATGGTTAGTGCTCTGAGCTACTAGAGACCCCATTTGATGCCCCAGTTATCTGCCATCCTACAATTAGGATCAGCCTACCCTCACTGAAGAAAATGGCATAATGTGGTGGAAAGAACATAGGCTTTAAAATCTGTCTGCAATTAGTTTTTAGCTCTGCCACTTGCTGGCCACAAGATGCTGAACAATGAAGACTTAGCTCCTCTGAACTATCTCCATATATTTAAAATGAGAATAACAGTATTACGCATCTTAGGAGGGGTAAACGAGATAGCAAGCAATAGAGAGCTTATGGTTGTCCTTCACCCAGGAAAGGCATGTGATAGGCATTCAATGAATGGTAGTTGAATCTGGATCTTAGTGTTGTATGTTAATATAAATTAATATAAAATGAAATCTTTCTCTGCCATGGTCTAAATATGTCACCCAAAATTCCTGTGTTGGAAACTTAATCTTGATGCAACATTGTTGGGAAGTGGGGCCTTTGGGGTGTGTTCAGGCAGAACCCTTATGATTGGACTAATGCTGTCATGAAAAGGGCGCGTGGGAGTGGGTTCATCCCTAGACTTACATCAGCGTGTAGCAAGACAGTCCCACAAGATGCTGGCACCTTGATATCGGACCTCCCAGACTCCAGAACTGCGAGGAAAAAATTTCTGTTCTTTATAAATCACCCAGTCTTGTGTATCATTTTATAGTAGCACAAAAGGAACTAAGTCCCTCGGAGAGGTTTCCAAGCTAATTGGTAGCATACAAAGATTGATGGCAGAAAGGCAGCCAAGGCCAGTGCCAAATGAAAGAAACTTTAATGGGTGGGGGATGCTTGAGGGCTAGGACATTTAGGACAAGAGGCTTCTTTTAGGGGGTCCAGTTTGAGGTTAGCCCTGAAAAAAGGCAAGCTCTTCATATGGATAAGGAGCAGGAAGCCTGTGTGTTGCAGAATGGGGGAAAGGCCTTGCAAGAGAAATGCTTGTATGGAAAGAAGAGCAGATGGTTATGATTGGTGCAGACATACTGTGAGGTGGTTTGTGTGTCATGCTTTACAATTTACAAAATATTTTGCCTCCTTAGAGCCTCTTCTTAGATTTAAGAAGAGTAGAGAACACATTCTACTATCTCCTTTTAAAGAACAGATACTTCTCAGAAACTGAGAGGTGAAGTGAGTTGGCTAAGACCGGGTGTTCAACATGTAGCTGAATGGGGGATCAAAATCCAATCTTCCACCTCTGATGACTTAGGGACGTGGCAAGGAGAGGAAGTAAGACCAAAAAAATCGGAGAAAAATCTGTGACTTAGAACCCTTAGGGGTTTGGGAATTTTACCCTGTAAGATAGAAAACCACAAAGGCTTCTGACCAAAGTATACGCACAAAGTAATATTTTTGAAGACTTGTCTGGCTGCAGAATGGAGGTGAATGTCTCCTCCATTGCTCAGACAAGGCAGTGTTCTTTTAGAATCTATCTCTTCCAATGCTATTGTCAAAATAAATTTTAGGCCAGACAGGCCTCTGTCCTTTTTGCTATCTTGGAGAAAGCCCTCTTAATCAGAGAAATGTAGCTATTAGCACACTGGCAGCCTTTTCTGTTCTGCATTTTAAATTGTTAATTCAATTTATTTCTGGATAAAATACCTGTATAAATCAAGCCGGTTTCCAAAACTGACAGCCCCATGAAAAAAATGTTAGGGGAAAAAAGATCAGATGCATGACTAAGCTATATTTTAATTTAAGCAAGTGTTCTGATTAAATCCTAAAGGGAATAAAAATGTTCTACAGGAACATCATAGCTCATTGAATAGGGTCAGGTCCGTCTCCCCACACGGCACCTATACAAGGAAGTGGAGGGTTTGATGGAAAGATTGAGCTTTCAGCATAGTTCAGATCTACGTTCAAACCTTGAACAAAAAAGATTAGGCCCTTTTTGTACACTATTATAACCCCAGCACTTAGGACAGTATCTGAACTCAGAATAGGTACTGTAGAAATCTTTGCTGAAATTAAATGAAATGAAACTCAGACCCATCAATTTACAACTGGAAAACCTTGGGAAAATGAACTCACCTTCATGTCCCTTACTTTTCTCATCTGTAAAATGGAGATGATAATGCTTACCTTATAGAATTATTATAAATGTTAGCAATAATGAAAGTAGGCAAGCTATGGGCTTGTGGGTTGGGTTGTTGAGATACCTCCTCCATGAACTGAGTCAGAACCTGGAGTTTCCCCCTGAAAGCATTCCCAGCATGCTTTGCTGGGCTGGGTGGAGACAAACCCTGCAGGGCCTTGATGAGTCAGATGATGGTCAGGCTTTATGTCCTTCACGGGGATCAGCAGAGTAGTTTTACTAACAGGTGCTACATTTTCAAAAGTATATTTTCTAGCGTGGTGTAACTCTGAGCCAAATTATTTTTATTAAATCATTAGCAATTAGTTTAGTTAGGAAGATGGATGCTCACATAATGGGTACACCTTAAAAGTTATTATCCTATCATCTCTTCCACTCAGAGGTCCTATATTCTTTTTGTCTTTTAAATTCCTACAACCAAGTCTCTTTTAAAGTAGTCCCTTTTTGAAATGAGGAAACCTTCTTAGAGAAAACAGGTGACTAGTTCATTGTCACAGATTACATAGAAAAGTGGAGTTGATATTTGAAGAGGGTTTTGGGGTTCAAAGTTAGCATACTTCACATTTTGTTAATGGGGAAAGGCTAATTGCTTTTGGTTTTAACTTTCCGTCAGTCACAGATGTTCTCCTAGCTCCTAGAATAAAGATATTAAGAACAAGAATAGGTCTTTGGCTGAGGTGTTGGAAGCATGCATACTCTATAATGATTTTTGCTAACTGTTCAGAAGTATGTATCAGTCTTACAAGGCAAGGGCATTTTTTTGATTTACTGTGTACCTTCCTTTCCACCCAAAGAAAAAGAAATGAGGTAAAATAAAATAAAAGGCCAAAGTAGCGAGGCTATGAATTTAATGTGTATGGAGGCAGTAGCCAACTTTTATGATGTACTAATTATGTAACAGTCCTCATGCCGTGTGCCTTGGATGCATTATTTCACAATGGCCCTGGAAGCGAGCACTGTTGTCCATAAGCTGTAAAATGAGAAACTGCCCAGAACCCTCCGTTGGTGTCCTGTCCCACTTAGACTCTTGCCAGCTTTCTCTCTCTGGCTCTCAAGGCCCTCCATGACCATTCAGCAATCATAAATTGAATGTGCAAAACCCAATATTGGAAGTGAGATTAACACGTTACCTCTGAATGGCTGCAGGTACTGGGGTGCTCATCTGAATTGCACAAATCCATGGATGGCCTCATGGGAGCAAATCTACCACAGTTCGGGCTCCACCCAGGAGACAGAAGCACCAGGGATCACATCTTTTCATCATCTTGGCAATGTTTACACAACCCACACAAAGAAGGGCGGGACACTGCCTCCCACTGCACAGAGCGCAGAGTCGGCAAAGGGCTGCAGTGAGGCCCAGAAAGACAAAGACCTTCCTTATGAACAAATGCTGAGGGAGGGTGGCTGTGTGGGGCGCATGTGAGAAACAAATGTCCTTAAAGATACTTTAAATTAAAAAAACAAAACAAACAAGGAGAAGTTAGTTAATGTATGTTATTTGGGTGGTAGATACCCCACAAGCCCTGTTTTGACCACTGTACAATCTACGCAGGTAACAAAATTGCATGTATTCCCCGAGCGTTTGTACCAAAAAACAAAAAAACAAAAATAGAGTCTTTAATGAAAATGGAGAGTGAGTAGTTACAGAGACAAAGGGTGTTCTATAGACATAAACAGAGGTCCTCAAACTTTCTAAACAAGGGGCCAGTTCACTGTGCCTCAGACCTTTGGAGGGACAGACTATAGTTAAAAAAAAACAAACAAAAAACCCCCCCAAAAAACTATGAACAAATTCCTATGCACACTGCACATATCTTATCTTGAAGTAAAAATAAATAAATAAATAAAAATAGGAACAAATACCATTACACTGCCTCATGTGGCCTGCGGGCCATAGTTTGAGGACCCCTGTGGCGGCGCTTTCTGTTTGGAAATGCTGAGGTTTCTTGGGGATGTCTGAGTAGTCTTCAAAAAGATACATTCATGTTTTTTTGTGTGTGTGTGTGTGGTTTGAGAGGTAATTCGATAATTTGGGAGTTGGCATTTTGGGTCATGCTTGATTTGAACTCAGTTTATCCTTTCTTTGATAGCCAAGGAGGAGGGACTGTGTCAGATGGAAAAGTGGAGGCTCCAAACTCCTTGTAGATGTGCACTCACCTCACAGTGCACCTGCGTGAGTGAGAATAGCAGGCCCATGGGTTTCAGGCTGCACGACCCCCATGGGTTTCAGGGCCTGTGGCAGGCAGTTATCCAGCCTGGGTATGACCTCTCCTCCAGCTCCCTAACCCTGTAGTTTACCCGCTCCTGACAGGTAGAAAGTAAATTTGCATAACCAACTGTTTACATATTCAGTTTTTATCCAGCTTCAAGGCACTCTTTGTCCTCAGCAATTCTAATGGTTAGTGACCCCTGCAAAATCAACATCATTTGTCAAATCAAATTAGCCTCGTTACTAACTGCAAGGCAGTGACATTCATCTTTTTGATGCTTTCAAACCAGTCTGAGGTGAATTTTGCGTGGGGAGTGGGGCTTGGTAGGCTGTGTGAGTCACTTCCTCAATGAGGCAATTGTCAGAAAAATAGGAGACGTAGCTCTAAGGTAAATATTGTTGGGTCATCTGAAATGTATGCAGATTTGACATTTCCCTTCTGATTAGCAAGTCTACACATTAAAGTTCTTTGTATGTCACATCTGATCGTTCAGAGGCGAGGGTAATGTCAGGGAGCGCTTGACAGAAACTTTATCTTGTTCCTGATGAAGAAAGTGGGAGGATGAAGAGAAAAACTTACGGCAGGAGCCTTCCTTGGGGTGGCACATGGACCGTACAGAGGGTATTCGGAATATAAACAAACTGTTGAGAAGGAAAGTGCCAGTTGCTTTACTACCTAATTTCACTCTTGTGGGGCTTATGATGCCCTTTGCATAACTGATGGCGGTGAAGCCTCAGGCCTGATTAACAGTTAAATAGCAGAGCTGAAGGTTCAAAGCCATGCCTCTGTGATGCCATAGACTGTGCTTCTCCCCGTAGCATGTCGCCTCCGTGAGGTGCAACGTTGTCCACCCAGCCCTGATAAGAAAGTACTAACTGAAAGTACCAAGCATCATGGTGTGTGTTTTGTTCGCATAAAATCAGAAGCTCAGAGCGCTTGCTGGTCCTTTTATAAAGAATGATTATTCAGTCTCCAGCTGAACACCTCCAGTGCCCAGGTGCTCACTTTATTTCTCCACTCATCCGTGGCTGTATTTCCTCTGATGCACCAGTAGCTCTACTTAAGACCTTACAGACTTAAATGAACCATTGCATCTCAGTCCAATGATGACATCAGAACATTTGTTCTCTACGAACGGGGACTGTGTCTTTCATTTATTACCTTAGGGATCATCACAGTTAGCCGATACGTTATGTCTATGATTATCTAGACTTTATAGAAGAACTTGGGCTTAAATAAGCCAGTTCTTGTCTGAACCTCATGAGAGTTACTACTAAGGAGTACTAAGGACTAGTATGTCTCTGTGGTACGTCATCTCCTGGTTCTAGACTTTTCCCTAACCCGGCAGCAATCACAGCTTACAACAGCAACAATCACACTAGCAGGAGAGATGATGCATCTTCCACCCTCAGTTTGAAGTCACCCATCTAATTTACCTTCTTATTTTGTATTGTCAAAACCTCATAAAATATAGCACTTGTCAAAGAACATTGATAAAGTGTTCCAGATAAGTCCAGGCTTTAGGATCATCTGTACATAAAGGCTTCCATTAATCTCTTTTCTCATACCCAGCAGTATACATTAGATCAGGGTTGGAAAACTATGGCATGCAGGCCAAATCCTTTTCCCTGCCTGAATTTTTAATTAAAATTTTATTGGCACATAGTTATGCTCATTCATCTATCTATTGCCTTTGGCTGTTTTTTGCTTACAAGGGTAGAGCTGAGTAGCTGTGATGGAGATCATACATCTTACAAAGCCTACAATGTTTACTATCTGACCCTTTAGAAAAAGTTTGCTAACTCTGCATTAGGACCCTTATATGAGTCTATCATGTGGGTGGCGCCTGTGGCTCAGTGGGTAGGGCACCAGCCCCACATCCTGAGGGTGGTGGGTTCAAACCCGACCCCAGCCAAACTACAAAAAAAATAGCCAGGCATTGTGGAAGATGCCTGTGGTCCCAGCTACTCGGGAGGCTGAGGCAAGAGAATCGCCTAAGCCCAAGAGCTGGAGGTTGCTGTGAGCTGTGACACCACAGCACTCTAGCAAGGGTGACAAAGTGAGACTCTGTTTCTTAAAAAAAAAAAAGTAAAAAAAAAGTAAATATGAATCTATCATGTTACCTATAAAAAAGGTACACAAAAGAGATCACACAGTATCAGGGGTGACCCTGGATGCTATTTGAGAAATTGCAGAGTATTGCTCAATATTTCATTGCAGCAAAAGAAAAAAAAAGTGAGACTGTTGCAAGAACAAAGAATACTTACATAGCATCATAACCAACTTGGCCTAATTGATGTTTGTAAAACAATGCAGCCACCTTCATCATAATAAACATACTTTTCAAGTGTATGCATAACATTATCAGAAATTAAATATTCAGCCTAATAAAAAGAGTTCCAATACATTTAGAAAGATTCAAATCATAGAAATATGTTCTCTGATTACACTGGATTTAAGCTAGATAAACATAGAAAATGGTGCTTTTTTTGGAGGGGGGTAAAGAATAAAGAAATTGCAGAGTAATGGCTAAAATAGTGTTTTAAACTGGAGAACCAAGACAGAGAAATGTCGTCCAAAGTGTATTTTAGTTCAAGCTCTACTATTAACAAAGCAATTCTGAAATAGTTCTTCCTGTCCTCACTGAAGTAGTAGAGGATATTAATGTCATTCACTTGTCCTGAATCCACCCTGTAAAAGTGAAGTTCTCAACCTCAAAATTGCCTGGGAGGATTAAAACAGACACACACACACACACACACACACACACACCCCTCTTATTGAACCATAGATGGAATTCCCAAACCTGCTAAGTAAAAAATGCTTAGAATGAAACAACAAGTCACCTATATCCTCAAAATGCTTTATCAAGCAGCCATTGTCTGGATATCATCGCTACAAACAACTACAAATATCTCTCCTTCCTCTTCCTGCAAGCCTTTGAAGATAGTTATCATTTCCATGGCTCTCCATACATCTGTGTGCTGATAGCTGGACCCTGACTTTTCTCTGGCTGTTAGACACATTTGTTTCAGGGTCTAGCTGGTATTTCCACTTGGCATCTCAGACTTCATCTGCTTCAACACCAATTTTTATTTCCTCACCAAAGTCACCTCCATCACAGTTCATGGCACCACTACTTTATTCAGTTGGTTAAGCTTGAATTCTAAAATATTTCCGTGATTCAATTTTCCTCCATCTCTCAGATCTAGCTATTGGTAAATCTGAAATATATTTTAGTTGTGTCTAACTCTCTCTGTCTTCTCCATCGCCATACTAGATCAAGACACTATGATTTCTCAACCTGCTCTATTTTAAGAAATCAAGATCTTGTTCTGCTTGGATTTTTGAACTCCCAAATCCACAATCTGTTCTCTCTGATAGTCATAGTGATCTGCTAGAAATTATGCCAAGACACTTTCTTGTTTAAAGCCCTCCAAAGGTATTCTTTACATTAAATCTCAAGAATGGAAGAAACAGTATCCAATGTACTCAGCTCTACTATGAAACTAATTTATAGCTTTCATACGAAAGCTATAATCCAATTATAACCTAAGAATATGGGGAAAGAGGAAAGGGAGGGGAGGGGAGGAGGTAGGATGGGTGGAGGGAGGGTAATTGGTGGGACCACACCTACGGTGCATCTTACAAGGGTACATGGGAAACTTACTAAATGTAGAATATAAATGTCTTAACACAATAACTAAGAAAATGCCAGGAAGGCTATGTGATGAAAATATGTCAAACAGTCTATAAAACCAGTGTATGGTGCCCCATGATTGCATTAATGTACACAGCTATGATTTAGTAATAAATAAATTAAAAAAAAAAAAGAAAAGCACACTTCTTACATTGTCATGCAGATTACATATGCTGGCTATTTCCTACCTCTGTGAATCCATCTTTACCATTTTTCTACTTAATAATTAATCCTAGTTTCAGGAGTCTTCTTTCTGTTCCTTGAAAACTAAACGTGTTCATTTGCTGGGGGCTCTGCACTTGCTATTGAGCCCGGAGACCTTATTGCGGCTAGTTCTTCATATCATGTAGGATTCAGCTCTGTGAATCTACCCCGACTACTTATTTAAAAAACTACATGAGTCCTCAGTTAATATTATTGATAGGTTCTTGGAAACTGCAACTTTAAGAGAAATGACGCATTGTATAACAAAACCAATTTACCATACTTTCTATACTGCCTGGTAGCAAAGCTAGTCTTCCCCTTCCCTTGAAAGCTTCCTAGGTATTTGGTACAATATTGCGTACATGGTGACATGGTGGGTATTGAACAAATGTTGATGAATGAGCCATATAATAGGCTTTTGGCTCCATACATCAAGATTTTCTTGAAGGGTTGATAATTACTTCTACTTTATGTCTGACATTTTAATATAACTGGATGTGGTCATTATCCTCTGGAATTGCATCCTGGTCAATTCTTTCAAAAAAGAGAAGAAAATAAGGCAAAATTACTTTGTGAGCAATCCACAATTGGATTTACATTTAAAAATTGCTGAGCGAGCACTCCTGCCTGACAGCCAAATGAAATTAATCTCCCCTTACTCAAGGTCCCATCTATTTGGAGAGAAAGGAGCTGGACTTAGGGAGGGCTGCTGGCTTTCTAAATGGAGAAAGTAAAAGTCGTCCCTCCCCTTTATGTTTACAGGGCACCTACACCGTCTTCTTACTATGTGAGCCAATGGGAATGTAGGTGGTTAAGACGTTATCCCCACTCTTAAGCTCTCCATGTCCAGTTTCTGTGCTCAGGGTCTCTGTCCAGCTTGTACACTACTTAATGGTCATGTCCCCCATCCATGAGGAAGGGATGGGTCAAGTGTCCAAGTTGGTAACAGTTTTTTTCCCTCTCCTGGATACAGCTCTTGGTCTGTGGACAGACACCTGACACAGTACAGTCAATTTCTGTTTCTAAGAAGTCTAAATAAAAGGAGCAAAGACGAAGAGAGTTAGTTGGCCCTTGAGTTGTGTAAATGGTAGAACATAGATTTCAATGAATTTCTGTTGCTCTGTTCTTGGAAAAGCCCAGGAACTCCCCACCTTCATGAGTCCAGATTGTTTTTGTTTGTTTGTTTGTTTATCTTTGGATTTCAATGAGGCCTTTAGAAAATTTGAATAGGCTTCTGTCTCTTGAAACAGAGCCTCTAGTTATACAGATGAGGAGACACATAAACCCAAACCTACACTTCTGTGCAGTAGAGGTTTATGTAGGTTGCTTTTTAAACAAAGAAATTCTTTAAATTTGGCCTAAGAACATCAGAGAAAGGTTATACCAGGCATCAGCTAAACTGAATCATGGTGGAAGAGGAATAATTATCTTGGTGAAAATGATAGGGAGGAAAAGGGAGGGTTTAAGCTGCATGAAGTGCAAACCAGCAGGTGTCCTCTGGGTAGTACAAGTTTAGTATGACTGGAGCTCCAAGTACAAGGGGATGACCTGGCAAGGCAAGCATGTGGAGAGGCGGGGAAGCCAGAACACTGGGCTTCTTTCAGAAGACGCTAAGAAGGTGGACTTTACCAAGGAGGTTTCTCATCTGTTAAATGACCAGTAAGGATCCTTTCTCTGAAAAGGTCCAGGCCATATCCTCAGGAGCTTTTTAGTTATCCCATGGTTCTTTTTTTTTTTTTTTTTTTTTTTTTTTTTTAATGAGTAATGCAAAACAAACTTATGAAGTTTAATATAT
>CAUYPK010124809.1:0-10084 GCA_963574355.1 Loris lydekkerianus | reverse complement strand
ATGGAGAAATTAAATACTTTAATGACATTCATATGTTGAAGAAATTTGCCATGACCAAACCAGCTCTTCAGGATATTCTCAGACCTATCCTCCATAATGACCAACCCAATCCTCTACCACAAAAGTAAACTCACTCAGAAAGTTTTGATGAAACTGCAACTTCCACAGTGGCGAAAGGATTCAAAATGTCCACTGGACTTTTGAAAAACTCGATACCAAAAATATTACCAGACTTATCAATATTTTCCATTAATGAGAAAGGTTTAAACTGTCCTCTAAAGAGGCATAGGTTGGCTGACTTTATACAAAAACTCAGGCCAGATATTTGTTGTATACAAGAATCACATCTTAACTTAAAAGACAAATATAGACTCAGGGTGAAAGGATGGTCATCCAAATTTCAGGCAAATGGTAATCAGAAAAAATCAGGTGTTGCAATTTTATTTGCAGATACAATAGGCTTTATACACACAAAAGTAAGGCAGGATAAGAATGGTCACTTCATATTTGTTAAGTGTAAGACTCAATATGATGAGATTTCAATAATTAATATTTACACACCAACACAGAATGCACCTCAATTTATAAGAGAAACTCTAACATACATGAGCAACTTGATTTCCTCCAATTCCATAATAGTTGGAAATTTTAAAACTCCTTTGGCAGTATAGGATCAATCCTCCAATAAGAAGCTGAGCAATAAAATTTTATTTTATTATTTTTAGTATTATTATTTTTATTAAATCATAGCTGTGTACATTTATATGATCATAGGGCATCATATAATAGCTTCATAAACCGTTTGACACATTTTCATCACACTGCTTGACATAGCCTTCCTGGCGTTATTTTAGTTATCGTGCTAGGACATTTAAATTCTACATTTACTAAGTTTCACATATACACTTGTAGGATGCACCGCAGGTGTAATTCCACCTATCTCTCTCTCTCTACCCATATATCCCCTCCCGCCCCACCCTTTCCCTCTTTCCCCTATTCTTAGGTTGTAACTGGGTTATAGCTTTCTTGTGAAAGCCATAAATTAGTTTCATAGTAGAACTGCATACATTGGGTAATTTTTCTTTCATTCTTGAGATACTTTACTAAGAAGAATAAGTTCCAGCTTCATTTATGTAAACATAAAAGAGGTAAACTCTCCATCTTTCTTTAAGGCAGCATAATATTCCATGGTGTACATATATCACAATTTATTAATCTAATTGTGGATTGATGGGAACTTGGGCTTTTTCCATGACTTAGCAATTATGAATACAGCTGCAATAAACATTCTGGTACAAATATCTTTGTGATAATATGATTTTTGGTCTTCTGGGTATATGCCCAGGATAGGAATTACAGTTTTGAATGGCAGAACTATTTTTAGATCTCTAACTGTTCTCCAAATATATTTCCAAAAGGAATGTAATAATTTGCATTCCCATCAGCAGTGCAAAAGTGTTCCATTTTCTCCACATCCACGCCAACATCTCTGGTCTTGGGATTTTGTTATGTGGGCTAATCTTACTGGAGTTAGATGATATCTCAAAGTAGTTTTGATTTGCATTTCTCTGATGATTAAAGATGATGAGCATTTTTTTCATATGTCTGTAGGCCGTGCACCTGTTTTCATCAGAGAAGTTTCTCTTCAAGTCCCTTGCCCAGCCTGCAATGGGATCCTTTGTTCTTTTCTTGCTAATGCGTTTGAGTTTTCTGTGGATTCTGGTTATTAAACCTTTGTTGAAGACATAACCTACAAATATCTTCTCCCATTCTGAGGACTGTTTGCTTGATTTACTTACTGTGTTCTTGACTGTGCAGAGCTTTTTAGTTTGATCAAATTCCAGTAGTGTATTTTTGAAACTGCTTCAATTGCCTGGGTGTGCCTCCTCATAAAATACTCGGCAAGACCAATTTCTTCAAAGATTTACCCTACAATATCCTCTACTATTTTTAAACTTTCATGTCTTAAGTTTAAATCTTTAATCCAGTGAGCATCTATCTTAGTTAATGGTGAAAGGTGTGGGTCCAGTTTTAGTCTTCTGCAGGTTGCCAGCCAGTTCACTGAGCACCATTTGTTAAATAGGGAATCTTTTCCCCACTGAATGTTTTTAATTGGCTGGTCAATAATTAAATAATGGTAAGTAGCTGTATTCATCTCTTGGATCTCTATTATGTTCCAGATATTCTATTTCTGTATTTTTATGCCTATATCATGCTGTTTTGATCACTATCGATTTGTAGTATGGTCTGAGGTCTGGTAGCGTGATTCCTCCTGCTTTGTTTTTATTTCTGAGTAATGTCTTGGCTACTGAAGTTTTTTTCTGATTCCATATAAAATGAAGTATTGTTTTCTTAAGATCCTTAAAGTATGACAGTGAAGCTTTAATGGGGATTGGGTTGAAATTATATATTGCTTGGGGTAGTATGGACATTTTAACAATGTTGTTACTTCCCAGCCATGAGAATGGTACATTTTTTCACTTGTTTACATTTTCAGCTATTTCTTTTATTAGAGTTTCATGGTTCTGTTTATAGAGATTTTTCACGTTCTTTGTTAGATAAATTCCCAAATATTTCATCTTCTTTGGCACTACTGTGAATGGGATAGAGTCCTTAACTGTGTTTTCAACTTGACTGTTGTTGGTATATATAAAGGCTACCGATTTATGAATGTTGATTTTGTAACCTGAGATGCTTCTGTATTCCTTGATCACTACTAAGAGTTTTGTGGTAGAGTCCCTATTGTTTTCCAGGTACACACTCATATCATTTGCGAAGAGCAAAAGTTTGATCTCTTCTGACCCTATGCAGATAGCCTTGATTGCCTTTTCTTCCCTAATTGTGGTGGCTAAAACTTCCATTACAGTGTTAAAGAGGAATGGAGACAATGGGCAGCCTTGTCTGGTTCCTGATCTGAGTGGAAATGATTCCAATTTAACTCCATTCAATATGATATTGGCTGTGGAATTGCTGTAGATGGCCTCTACCACTTTAAGAAATGGCCCTTCTTTACCAATTTTCTTAAGTGTTCTGATCATGAAGGATGCTGGATATTATCAAAATTTTTTTCTGAATTCATTGAGAGAATCATAAAGTCTTTGTTTTTTAATTTGTTTATGTGCTGAATTACATTTATAGATTTACATATATTGAAGCAGCCTTGAGTCCCTGGGATAAAACCAACTTGTTCATGATGTATAATTTGTTTGATGTGTTGCTGGATTCTGTTTGTTAGAATCTTGGTGAATATTTTTGCATCTATATTCATTAGTGATACTGGTATATACTTTTCTTGTTGGGTCTCTTCCTGGTTTGGGGATAAGGGTGATGTTTGCTTCATAGATCGTGTTGGGTAGTATTCTTTCTTTTTCTACCTTTTGGAACAGGTTGAGCAATATAGGTACTAATTCCGCTTTAAAGGTTTCGTAGAATTCTAACCTGAAACCAGTTGGTCCTGGTCTTTTCTTTTTAGGAAGGTTTTGTATTGTTGATGCTACTTCAGAACTTGATCTGGGCCTGTTCAACATTTTCACTTGATTTTAGCTAAGTCATGGAAGGTGACATGCTTCCAAGTATCGGTCAATTTCCTTAAGATTTTCATATTTCTGAGAATAAAGTTTCTTAATTCATTAAGAATTCATTAAGAATTTTTTGGATTTCTGAGGAGTCTGTTATTATTTCATCTTTGTCATTTTCGATTGATGAGATTAGAGATTTCCCCCTTTTTTCTGATTAGGTTTGCCAAAGGTTTATCTATTTTATTAACCTTTTCAAAAAACAAGCTTTTTGATTTATTGATCTGTTGTATTATTCTTTTGTTTTCAATTTCATTTAGTTCTGCTCCAATTTCAGTTATTTCTTTTTTTCTAATGGGTTTGGGTTGGAATGTTCTCCATTTTCCTGTTGCTTGAGATGTACCATTAAGTTGTTAACTTCTTCTCTGTCTGTTCTCTTGAGGAAGGCTTCCAATGCTATAAATTTCCCTCTTAGAACTGCCATTGCAATGTCTCAGAGGTTCTCATAGTTCATGTCTTCATTGTCGTTTTGTTCCAAAAAATTTGCAAGTCTTTCTTAATGTCATCTCTGACCCAGCTATCATTCAGCATAAGGTTTTTTAACTTCCTTATTTTTGTATAAGTATGCAGATACCTGTTGTTACTCAGCTCGAGTTTTATTCCATGGTGTTCCAAGAAGATGCATGGAATAATTTCTATTCCTTTAAATTTACTGAGGTTAGACTTGTGACATATGATGTAATCAATTTTGGAGTAAGTTCCGTGGGCTGATGGGAAGTATGTGTATTCAGTTTTGTTGGGATGAATTATTTTGTAGATGTCTGCTAAATCCAAATGCTGGATTGTTTGGTTTAAATCTAAAATTTCTTTGCTCCATTTCTTGTTTGAGGATCTATCCAATACTGCCAAAGGAGCATTGAAATCTCCAACTATTATGGAGCAGGAGAATATCAAGTTGCTCATATCTGTTAGAATTTCTCTTATAAATTGAAGTGCATTCTGGTTGGGTACATAGATATTAATGATTGAAATCTCATCATATTGAATATTACCCTGAACAAATATGAAGTAACCATTTTGGTTCTTTTTTACTTTTGTTGGTTTAAGGCTTATTGTATCTGCAAATAAAATTGCAACACCTGCTTTTTTTTGATTACCATTTGCCTGAAATATGGATGACTATCCTTTCACCCTGAGTCTGTATTTGTCTTTTAATGTAATATGTGACTCTTTGCAGCAAATATCTGGACTGAGTTTTTGTATCCAGTCAGCTGACCTATGCCTCTTTAGTGGACAGTTTAAGCCATTCACATTAATGGTGAATATTGATAAGTCTGGTGAAGTTTTGGTTATCGAGTTTTTCAAAGTCCAGTGGACATTTTGAATCCTTTTGCCAGTGTGGAAGTTAGGGTTTGATCAGAAGTTTGTGAGTGAGATTACTTTTCTGGTATAAAATTGGGTTGGTCATTATGGAGGATAGTTCTGAGAGTATCCTAAAGAGCTGTTTTGGTTATGGCAATTTTTTTCAAGATATGAATGTCACTAAAGTATTTAATTTCTCCATCATAAATGAAACTCAGTTTCGCTGGATACAAGATCTAGGTTTGGAAGTTATTTTGCTTTAGGAGATTAAAATTCGATGACTACCCTCTTCTGGCTTGAAAAGTTTCAGCAGAGAGATCTGCAGTCATTCTAATATTCTTCCCTTTGTATGTAATAACTTTCTTTTGCCTGGCAGCTTTGAGAATTTTCTCCTTCATATTAAGTTTAGTGAAGTTAATTATGATATGCCTGGGGGATGTCTTATTCGGATCGAGTCATGCTGGGGTTCTGAAGATGTCTGCTATCTGTATTTCAGAATCTCCAGGCATGTCTGGAAAATTCTTTTTTGTAATTTCATGCAGAAGTGCCTCTGTGCCCAGGGAGACCACTTCATTGTTTTCAGGAATTCCAATTATTCGTATATTGTCCTTCTTCGAATTATCCCAGAGCTCTCTGAAAGAATGATCCGTTTTTTCTCTCCATTTCTCTTCCTCTTTGAGTTTGGTAGCATTCATAGGCTTTATCTTCAATGTTGGAAACCCTTTCTTCTGCTTGTTCCATTCTTTTGCTGAGGGATTCTACTGTATTGTTCAGATCTTTGAGGGCTGCAAATTCTTGCTTCAGTGTGTCTAAGTCTTTCATGGTTTTTTGTTTAAATTTGTCAAATTCTTGAGACAGCTTTTGAATTTCTCCTCGAATTCCTAGTTCCAATTTGTTAATCTTGTTTGCCATCCAAATTCTGAATTCTATTTGTAACATCTCAGCCAGTTGTTTGTGAATGGGATCTTCAATTACATCTGCCATATCTTTTCTTGGGGGGGTTGATCTATTCTGGTTATTCATGTTACCAGAGTTTTTCCTCTCATTCCGCCCCATGATTGTTTTTCTCACTTTGATTTCTCCCCTGGTGCTTTGTCGTGGACCTGTACAGTGCTGTGGCCTGAGAAAGTGGGGCCCTGTTTGGTGTAGAGGGGCTAAGTGGTTCTGTCTTATTTTCAGCTGGTTTCTGTTTGACCCTAGTGAAACAGTTACTCTGGGTTGAAGTCTCAGCTTTGGAGAAATACCAGCAATTAAGTCACCCTGCCCACCACAGGCAACAATTGGAAAAGGAAAATCAAACCTTCAAAACCTTCATACAACCACACACCCAGGCATCACCTGGATAGTCCTCAGGTGATTGGCTCAGTTCAAAAGGTCCAAATCAATTGTCTCAGTCAGCAGCTGTCTCAGTTGGAAAAGTTTAAGAGGTCTCTAAGAACTGGATCACAGGGGTCTGGTGACTGCTCTAATGTGGCTTGCTCCAGTGCTGCGTAGAGTCAGGAGGAGCCACCCAGCAGTTAGATCAGTCTGGGAAGGTTGATGCCTCCTTCCTTTCCTTGCAACTCTGTCACACCCAGTTGCTGCTAGCCCCACAGGGCTGTGACCCAGTCAGTTGTCTGCAGTTAGCAGATATTCCAGAGGTTTGCATCTGCCTAAATCACAGGGAAGTCTGTGTCTGCTCATCCAGGCCGTTGCTCTCTGTCTATCCAGCAGGGGGTGGTGAGGCCTGTCAACCTCAGGCACTTGGTGGAGGTTGGAGGTGTTCACTTAGTTCCAGCCCCACCCTTAGTTTATGTTACTGGGTGAATGGAACAACCCTGTGGGAGTTTGTTTCTGACCCTGCTAGATTCCTCTGCAGAGGAAAGGCTGATTTGTGTTCCCTGAATCCGTGCCTGAAGCCCTGTCTTTACTCCTGTGGGTTTGTATTCGCAGCACGATTAGTTGTCAGCTGTACCCTCTTGGCCTCCTTTGTGTATAGGTTGGTGATCCCCCGAGGGCCAGATGTGTCCTAGTTTCAGTAGAGTGGTCCTCTGAATCAGCCCCACCCTGGGAGTTTCCTGGTCATGCAGGTGCATTTTCAAGTCCCCGTGTTCCACCCAGGTCAATACCTTCTCAGGCAAGCCCTTTACTCACGGGGCCTGTGCTTTAGTCCTAGGTCTCTTCCATCGTGGTTGCCATCTGAGAAGATGCTCAGCCTTATCTGGTTGCCAAGGGAGACAGGAGGAATGGCTACAGGATATCTGTCGGTAGGTCTTGTTATTGCTGAACATGGCTGTAGCTCTGCACCTCAGGGCACCCCCATTTTGGTGAGTCCCTCTTAGCCGTCCATCATCTCCTCACTCCTGTGCTGCAGAATCAGGACTTTCCAGTTGCAGTCCAGGTCCTGTCTACACCTCTTGATAGTTCATCCAAGAATACGGACTCCTGGGTGGCAGGCCTTCAGAACACAGAGTGAGAGTGGAGGGGAGTGCTGTGAGCTCAGAGTTGCAGGTCATAACACCAAGCTCATGGAGACCAAATGAGCAAATAAACAGATACAAAGGATACCAGGCACATGAGCCCATAGATACAGAAACAGATGGAAACACATAGATATACAGACAACAACCACAACAACAGCAACCTAAAAACAACTGCAATAAAAATAGTGATAATGTGAAAATAATTGAAAGAAAAAAAGATAATAAAGTGGTGTTAGTAGAAATGTTAAATGAGAAGAAAGAAGAAATTAAAATTTATCTACATAAAAAGTAATAATATAAAATTATGAAAAGCTCCTCAAAGAAATAGGTGAGGAAACAACAGAACAGAACAAAACAGCAACGACATAAAAGGCACCAACTAGAAAAACATTCTTGCATGTATATGTGTGATGTAGGGATCAACTTTTGTAGTAATATATTCATACTGCAATATACTTTCTGGACACCAGGTAGCTCTGTGAGTGGTTCCCAAGCTTATACCTGATTCACAGTTTATACTGTTACCAGGGTAACCACCTTCCATGGCCGATTGCCATTTTGGAATTTCTGTAAACGTTTGTTGCCTAAGAATTATGTAACCTTGGCTATTCTTTTCCAGACAGCACTTGCGACCAACCTTCCCACTCAGTGCAAGTGTCCATGCTTCTTAAATCTTTCTACTCTGCTCTCAGGTTCTCCTGCAAATTGGCGACTGCAATCGGCTGTGGGGGAGGGTGCTGCTGGGTTTGCTGTGGATTTGTGGCCTTAGCGGCTGTAGCCGGTTCCCGCAGCTCAAGGCTGAGGGCCACGGCTATAGTGGCTGTAGCCTGTTCCCGTGGATGTAGTTGGTTCCTGTGGTTGGAGCGCTCGGGGATCTTATTCTGAGTTTTATGGTTCAGAGTTTCCCTTTTGGATTGGCACCCGCCAGTTCACCGCACAACCTGAACTGCCAGCCCCCTCCAACACCTGGGCGAAATGTGCCCGCACTTTTGGGTAGTTCAAAATGTCTGTTTCCCATGCGGGATTCCTTCCCTTCAATTTTCCAGCAGGTTGCCCAGCTCCCCGTGGTTTTGAGTGGCTCTACTTTTGGGTGCCTCCCTCAATTCAGGAATAAACATTCATCAATTGTGTTTTGTCAGCATTTACAAGCTGCTGTGCTCCATAGGGGAGGGGCCTGCTGGCCAGCATGGCCGAGCAGGGAAGAATCTCTACAACAGAGTCTGTGGTTTTAAATTACCCCTCATATATAGCAATCTGCCAGTTCACTGAGCATCTCCTGCTGTCTGTCCACTCCAATAATCCACACACGGGGAAGGTCCAGAACCCCTTTCCTCTCACCTGATGGCTTGGGAAAGGTGGGCTATACGTCCGTCCTGTCTGCCATCATGCTTCGCCTCCCAAAGAAGTTTTAGATTTAAACCTAACCATCAAACATTTAGATTTAGCAGACATCTACAGAACATTTCATCTGAACAAAACTGAATATGCATACTTCTCATGAGCCCACGGAACTTACTACAAAATAGATCACATCTTAGGTCACAAGTCTAACCTCAGTAAATTTAAAGGAATAGAAATTATTTTTTGCAACTTCTTGGACCACCAAGGAATAAAAGTTGAGCTCAGTAACAACAGGAATCTGCATACTTATACAAAAACTTGGAAGTTAAATAACCTTATGCTGAATGATAGCTGGGTCAAAGATGAGATTAAGTAGAAAATTACTAAATTTTTGGAACAAAACAACAATGAAGACATGAATTATCAGAACTTCTGGGACACCTCAAAGGCAGTGCTAACCGGGAAATTTATAGCACTGCAAGACTTCCTCAAGAGAACAGAAAGAGAGCAAGTAAATACCTAAATGGGACATCACAAGCAACTGGAAAAGAAACAACATTCCAACTGCAAACCCAGTAGAAGAAAAGAAATAACCAAAACTACAGCAGAATTAAATGAAGTCTAAAACAAAAGAATTGTACAACAGATCAATAAATCAGTAAGTTCGTTTTCTGAAAAGGTCAATATAATAGATAAACTTTGGCCAACCTAATCAGAAAAAAGAGTAAAATCTCTAATCTCATCAATTAGAAACGACAAAGATGAAATAACAACAAACTCCTCAGAAATCCAAAAAATTCTTAATGAATATTACAAGAAACTTTATTCTCAGAAATATGAAAATCTGAAGGAAATTTAATGATACTTGGAAGCATGTCACCTTTCATGACTTAGCCAGAATCAAGTAAAAATGTTGAACAGGCCCATATCAAGTTCTGAAATAGCATCAAGCATACAAAACGTCCCTAAAAAGAAAAGCCAGGGACCACATGGTTTTGTGTCAGAATTCTACCAAACCTTTAAAGAGGAATTAGTACCTATATTACTCAACCTGTTCCAAAAGATAGAAAAAGAAGGAAGATTACCCAACATATTCTATGAATCAAACATCACCCTGATCTCCAAACCAGAAAAAGACCCAACAAGAAAAGAAAATTGTAGACCAATATCACTAATGAATATAGATGCAAAAATATTCACCAAGATTCTAACAAACAGAATCCAGCAACACATCAAACAAATTATACATCATGAACAAGTAGGTTTTATCCCAGGATCTCAAGGCTGGTTCAATATCTGTAAATCTATAAGTATAATTCAGCACATAAACAATTTAAAAAACAAAGACCACATGATTCTCTCAATCGATGCAGAAAAAGCTTTTGATAATATCCAACATCCCTT
>CAUYPK010124807.1:0-16856 GCA_963574355.1 Loris lydekkerianus | reverse complement strand
AGCTGGAACATATTCTTCTTAGTAAAGTATCTCAAGAATGGAAGAAAAAGTATCCAATGTACTCAGCCCTACTATGAAACAAATTTTTGGCTTTCATATGAAAACTATAACCCAGTTATAACCTAAGAATATGGGGAAAGGGGAGAGGGAAGAGAGGGAGGGAAGAGGATGGGCAGTGGGAGGGTGATTGGTGGGATTGCACCTGCGATGCATCTTACAAGGGTACATGTGAAACTTAGTAAATGTAGAACATAAATGTCTTAACACAATAACTAAGAAAATGCCAGAAAGACTATGTTAACCAGTGTGATGAAAACATGTCAAATGGTCTATAAAACCAGTGTATGGTGCCCCAAGGTTGCATTAATGTACACAGCTATGATTTAATAATAAATAAATAAATAAATAAATAAACTTGTTATTGTAATGTGAGGATTGCATTTAAAAAATGCATACAGAATTTGATCTTTCACAGAGCCTTACTATTTTTTTAAAACTCCGTCTTTTTAATTAGGTATTGTCTGGCTGCTTGTCCATTTACTATTTATCAGTTAGATGTTCACAAGTTCTGAGTTGCATTAAGAACACATACAAATTGGGTGTGGCCCTTCTATTCTCCACGTGTCCTTTCATTCTAAGGAAATAAATTGCACCAGTTTAAATAGTAATCTTAATTGCTTTACAGTGTACTCCTGGTAAATGTCTAATGAGATTGATTGTGCCCTTCACCTTTGGTTTAGCATTCTATCAATCTGGGAAGCTCTTATTGTTAATAAAATGCAAAGCAATTAGTGGTATTGTTTGAATGATGCTGCTTTCTTTATGTGTAGTGACAAGGTAGAAAATAAAATTGCCCTCGGGTTTTTGTGTGAATTGATGCACACTTTAAGATTTAGGAATCATCAACTTTAATCTTCAAATTTCTGATAGATAATTTAATATGCTTTTAAAAAAATTGGAATGCATTTTTGTTGTTAGATATATTTGGAAAACATTTTAATTTATAAAGATGGTATAGTTTTATCATGATAAATATGAGATGTACAGAAAAGTGCAAGTATGATGACATATATATTTATAGAGATCAATTAGAATCACATCCTATAGATATAACCACAGGTAATCATTCTTATACATTTTTTTTGATCCATAAAATGAAGGAATTTTGTACGATGAATTTCTTCTTATATGTTCAGGAATATATAAAGTTATTTATAATGCTGACATACTAATTTATTTTTATGTCCTGATTTGTTGAATTTAGAGATTAAAAGGAAATTGTTAGAATCTTTCTTTTTGGAGAAGGTAAAAACTTTTTCCTTCTTTTGTTAATTTCACAAATTAATAAGATAGAAAGATTATTATCAGAAGCATAGGCTTCATCTCATATGTATTCTTTCCCTAATGAGATAGGCGTTCCAGTATAATACAGATGAAATTTATTCTACAAAGTGGATATCTTCTTTCCCAGGCTTCTTGTAGCTAGGGTGGCACTGGGTCTGAGACACTACAGAACTGATGCATCTACTGGCAGACTTTGAACAGAAACTAGTGATACAGTGGCATCCCTCAACTTCAGGTCAACCTCAGTCTATTTCCCAAGGAAGCAGACATAGGAAATCAATGGACAGTACAGAGTCTAGGACTGGTTATGTAGTGGTACTGCAGGTGTACAGTGAATGCAAAATTAGTGTCTCCAGAGCTATTTCCATGGCATAATTTGATGTTTTTCTTCTTGATATCCAGTATTTTTGTAATGCATTCCTTTCTTTCTTTCTTTGGAAAAAGGGGAACAATTATACAAACTAACTTCTGTTGCCTGCAACCAAGAAGTTTTCATGGTATATTCAATTTGGGCTGTCATCAAGATGACAGATGAAAAGAAAAATTAAAATAATTTTGTAATTAAGACCAATGGATATATATGTATATATTAATAATAATGTATAAATAGTAACAGTATATATCATATTATATATAACATATACAGTATCTACATATATGTATATATATGTATATACATATTCACATATGTGCACATATACACACAAATGTATACACATAAACATAAATTACTAGTTAACTAGGATCAAGTTCAAATATTCCTTACATTTAACGGGTGCCACATTTTAAAGAAAAATCATGTAATTCTTTTTAAATAAAGAGTTTAATTCCTGGATCTGAATTTCTTTCAGGTTGTCATTTTAGGCTAAGGGGAGTATGGGAATTAAGGAGCATCTTCTAATTCAAATCTGTGCTTTGCAATTTAAGTAAACCATGCTTTTCTTGCATCTATAACCAATATAACATTTTTCTTTTTTAAATATGATAACATCTTCCTATTTTTTCTAGCATAGCAAGAGCATCATGTGTTGGAAGTCTGAGACTCCCAGTTGGAAGTAGGCTTTGGTAGAATACAAGCAGCTGTAGAAACTGGGCATTCTGCCAAAGTAGAAATACCAGTAAGAATGCAAAATATTTTTCTATAAGTCTAACAATGCTAAAAAAAATTGAGGCTGTCATCAGAACTTCAAATTCCAGTGAGTAGCTTGATGAGGTGAGCCTGTATAATGCTAAGTAGAATTATGAAAATTCTCAGCTACCTATTAGTCTCAGCCACAGCATAAAGGGTCTGACATGTAACCAATACTTGTAACATCAAGTAGAGATGAAGAAACACCTTACAATGGCAGGGACCGACCTTGTGGAGCTAGGATGAATACGCACTACAATGATTATTCTTATTCCCAACCACCATACCTTGTTCCAGAATGCTGATTAATTTTTAGACTGAAGGAAAAAAAAAATTGCTGTCATTATCATATTATTTCTCAGGTTGGGTGCCATGTACCTGATAAACTTTGACTCTATTGTTGTCTCTCATTCTTCCTTAACCTCTCTCTTATACTTAAGTCCTTTGCTACATAACTTAGATCTGAATGTTTACTGCTTTAAATGCATTTTTGCTAATGTCTTACATATTCTTGCCTTCCTGCTTTTGACCTCCTTTTGTACTTGGGATGAAAATGCTGTTTTCCCTGATCCTATACCTAAGTGTTGTGCTAAAGGAAAGTATCTGTTCTCCCACGTGGATACTGCCGTCTGTCTCTCCCCTCATCTGGGTTTTCAGTTTCTGCTGTAACAGTAGTTCAGTTTTTCAGTGAGTTCTTTTACACCAGCAACTATTTTAAACCTTTCTGCTCCAGTCTGATAAAAACTTAGGTGTTTCTTCAGATAGCAGATTTCATCTACTTAGTGAAATGAGGGCCCTCAGGAAACACATCCTCTAATTACAGCCCACCAATTCTTCCTAATATCACAATGTGTAGATTTCTTTCCTGAAATCCAAGACGAACATTCCATCTATGCCTTGGCTGCCATCTCCTTTTTCTAATTCTATTAAAGACACACTTTCTTTCGTGTATTCACTACATTTTCTATTCTATTACTTCCTTTCAGTCTTTGTTTAAAGCTTCAAGTATCTTCCATCCTAAAACGCCTTTTCCACCTGCCATCACTTCCTCGCCGGGGCCCTATCTCTCTTCCTTTCTCTGAATAGTTAATTGACCTAAATGTGGGTCCTTCAATGTTTTCACCTCACATTTATTGCTATACTTTCCCAAATCTGTGTTCTACTCCTACCAACTACTGATGGTGCCTTCCTTGCTGCTAGAAAGAGTGAAAACATTTGGTTCTTCTTTCTTCATTTTACTTTCTACCTCTTTTGAGTCTGCTGACTATGCCTGTTGGATCTCTTCTTTTTCTCAGTCTCTTCTATGAGCTTCTGGTTCTTTCTTAAACCATTTGGTGCCTGTGCTTTTGAAAATATCGCCTTCGTATCTCTTCTTTCTCTTTGGGATGGAAGAGAATGGCTACTGTTATGAGCTCGTGTTTATCAAGTCTGGTTTCTCTCCCAAGCACTTGTCTTATTTACCCAACTGCTTATTGTTACACCTTTCCATGCTTGAAATTCAGTGCGACCCAAACATTCAAACATCTCTTTATCAACTAACACCTCATGTTTTCTGGATCTTATTAAAATGTCTCTGCAAGCAGTGCAGCTACTTAGGCTAAATGCTAAGTAAACTATTATTCTCCGTCTAATTCAGTGTCTACTCCCCTACCCCACAACTAGTCAATCACTAAATTACTTTTTAAATATTTCCAGGATGCGATTACTTCTTTCCACTCCCACTACCACCATCTTTGCCCAGGCTCCTTTCTCTGTCTGCCCTGTTACCTCAGCCTTTTTACCTGGGGACATAACTTCTATTTTAAACCCTTCAGTTTATTTTCTACTCATGGTTATCTTTTGAAAATTTAAAAGGGATTGTCACTCCTGCATAAGATTATCTTTAGATGCCCCATTTCCTCAAGATAAAAGATCAACTTCTTAACCCAGAATGTAAAATCACTTAACATACATAATTCTTGCTTACATCTCCACCTTAATCTATTCATTTCTTTAAAGTGCGTTTATTAATTATGTCAACAAATATCTACTTGTTTATTAGTTCATATCAACAAAAGTAGATTTAGAATCTATTATGTTTTAAGCATTGTAGGTACCTTGAGGATGTAGCAGGAAAAAATATCATACAAATTTCCCACTCTCACAATGTTCATATCAAGAACTGGGACAGAAGCAGGGCAGGTGACAGTGATAAAAAGAAGGAGTTGAAGGGTTATCTTAGAAAGGCTTGTTTGTTTAGTCCACTTTTTGGAGCTAGCATCTGAACAGAGAATGAAGGGAAGGAGTAGCTCATGGAATATTCAGGAAAAGAGGATTCCAGGCAAAGAGAACAACCAGTGCAAGGCCTTTGTGCAGTTCATGCCTGATGTGTTCAAGGAAAAGCATCGGGCCAACCTGGCTGCAGTGTGTACCAGAGGACTCAAAGAAGAGAGTGACATGCTATGACCTACTTTTTCAAATTATTGCTGTGGCTGCCAGGTGGAAAAGAAGAGTCAAGACAGAAGCACCTGTTAAGTTATAACAGATGGTTGATTTTTTAAATGCTTTGGAAGAAATAGTTTCAGAGGGCTTTCCACATAAAAATACACTTACACCCTTATCATGTTCCGTTGTAGTTTTTTGTATGGGCCATATTCTTTCTCCGTTTTGAAACTTTTTACATCCTGTCATCTGTCATTGCCTCACTTGATTATAACATCAACTCCTCATGAAGATGAAGCTCAGTTGACACCTTCCCTCTTCTCTAAAGCTTGGATAATCTGCAATTCCTATGTTCCCTCAGTTCCTACTACTATTATACCAAACATCTGGTTATTATTTCCTTTGTAATTTCCTCCACTAGATGTAGATGCTTGTTCAATGTGGTATTTTCTATATGTTGTCACAACCAATAGGTTATATTTGAGCAGAATTAGAAAGAGCCATTCCTGTAGCAAAATCAGAAGCAGGTAGAGAGATGGCAACTGCAAAGATTTTGAGGTCATGCAGGATTTTAGTGTCTTTCAAGAACAACAAGGAGACAGTGTGGTACAAGGTAGTCAGGCAGGGGAGAAGGATGTGAGATAAGGTTCACACAGGCCAAAAAATACAGTTGTTTTGGTACTTTAAAATATTTTTGTCCCCAGGTATAATTTATTCCTTTGCATTTATATAAGACATTTTAGATTACAGTGTAAATTTCTATACATAATATTTCTATTTTTTTCTAATTACTATTCTAAGAACATTTATACACATTTTCTTTCTGCCCTTATACTTGAAACCTTCCCAAATCTGAGCTCATTCCCATCCATAAAGACCTTGTTTTTAGGACCCTTTCTTTTGTGAATAAATGCTTTAAAATTCTCCCATTTTTATTTTTAAAATAATTTTTATTTCCTCATATCACTATTGAAATCTCTTTCTCCAAAAATCAAGTTCTCTTGAAATCAGCAATAGAAGTGCTCCATCTCCATTTCTAAAAATGAGGATCAGAATTTCCCTCGTTTCTCATTGCCGATAGTTGTTCTGCTACTGTAATTCATAAAGTTGCCCTTTAAAATTTCATTCAAAGTACCAATCCCTCTTTCTAGCCACTCTTAATACCATTATTCTGATGATATGGCAACATTCATCTAGGCTTCAATAAAATGAATAATAATGACATTTAGGTTTCTTAGTTTCTCCACATCATATATTTGAATTGTCTTTTCTTACATTCTGCATACCCACAGATGGTGTCACTTTTTATAATATTTTATTACAAAAATCTTATCTACTGCCAGGAACTGGATCAGAACTTTGAGCATCTTTTTCTTAAAGCCTTCTGTTCTTAAATCTACTATTTTTTTTTTTTTTCTTCATTTGCTTTGTAACATATGTAATCATTCCTCAATTCCTCAATTGAGCTCTAATTTTCCGGTTCATCATAGTTCATCTGTCTTTTTATCCAGTCTGTATGCAGTGATCCGTCATAGAAGACATATGGCCTAAAGTTTTTTCCTGCCTTGATTTTATTTTCAATCTGGGAGGGACTGTGCCCATTTGTTCAACAAACACATAATGAACATTCACAACTTATCAGGTACTATTCTAGGTACAGATGATATAGCAATGAATCAAATAATTACTCCACTCCTCTACAGCTTTAATTCTTATTTAGGAAAATAGACAATATAAACATAAGTAAATACATCTATGAACTAAATATGTACATAGTGGTGTGATGTGCTTCAGAGAGGAACAAAGCAAGGTAGTACGATGACAGAAAATATATCTGTATTTAAAAATAGGGGGTGGCCCAGTGAGGCTTTTCTAATGAAGGAACTTTTGGACAGAGTGCTGAAGAATATTAAGTGAGCTATGCAAATATCTGAGGGAAATATTCCTCTAGACAGGAATAGTAAATACAATGCCCAGAGGAAGAATTTTATTTAGCTCTCATCTTTTTATAAAGATGTGATTGAAACAGAGGAGACAAAAAAGAATATGCTAGGAAATGAATTCAGAAAGGTCATATGTCTTCTTTGATGTTATATATTTCTTCTTTGCCATACACAACTTGGCACCATCCCATAGTTCTTTATATGTATATTTATTTTGTTATTGATTTTTCATGAGGTTCCTTGGTAAATAATCTTATTACTTTACTTCAGTAATAGTAATTGATTATTTTGCCCTACAATGATCATCTATCATCATCTATCATAGTCTCCAGAATTAATACATCTATCTTTCCTGCATTCCTATGTTGTACTCCAAAGCATATATGAAGACAGACAATTAAGTACATGAATTCATCCTAAAAATGTTGCTTTGAAGGGTGGAGTAGGTGCTGGTGTTGGTGCATAGCTTCTCAAGGGAAATACTATGAAAGTAAATGTAGTAATATTCAGCAATGGTTTTGTAGCCTGCATTTTTACACTGAAAATCTATAACATTCACAGAGTTTCCTTAAAAATGTTCATCTACATGTAACCACTTCTTCTTCACCTGTAATCTAAAGAATTTTTTAAAAGATGAAAAAAGAGGGAAGTGAGCAAGGAGAAAAACCAACATTTAAATTTGACCTATTCCAATGGCCTTGTATATTTTCATCTAATTGAACATATATTATTCATTATAATGTTTTATTTGTATTTTATTTATAGTGTCGTGTCTACTAAGAAGTATAAACATTATGAACTGCTACTCATATTTTTTTTCTATTTCTTTATTTCATGGCATAATGTTTAATAAATGTTCGTATGTGGTCATAAATACATGTTTGGGGGAACTCATCCATTAATGAGGTAATGGGAAGTTTTTACAGGTAATTCCTTATATTTTTAAATACATTTTTTTCATTATGTTCCTAATATTAAATAACTGACTCCTTTTTAAAATATGGATAATAACTTTTCTGAATTTGAAAATACATCCAGTAGTGTAATGACATCAACATTTAGAATCATTTATTAAAGAATTTAAATGTCATGTGCAAGAAGACATAAATTTTTATGCCATTTCTTTGAGGTATGTAAGACCTGGAGTTTATATTTTCAATATAAAAATCTAGGAATTGAAAGCATGAAGGCAGAGGTAGTAACCTAAGCAGAAATATATTTCTGGTTATTCTGGGAAGAGGCTTTCTATGAGTGATGACAAATTTTTCAAAAGGAGATATATTTCTTATTGTCTTTCAGACCTGAAGTCCCAAGAGGTATGAAGTTCTAATTATAATAGTTTGTACATAAAATACTTAAGAATGATTTTTCTGATATCCTCATGTAACAAAATTTTACCACATGCTTCCATAATATTCTATACTTTGCCATTGTGAATCAGTTAACAGCTTCATATTTATATTACTTTGTGTGATTAGTAAATGTCCATCTTGGCATGCTACTATCTAGACAATTTCTGAGACACATGCTCTGTCCCTAGCATTTCAACACTTTCTAGTTCGTAATAAACTCGATATAGATAATTGTGGAATGAACACAAAGACAACTTGCTTCAATACACTGAAAAAAATCATTAAGAAGAAGTAAAAGAAGGCAGTGCCTGTGGCTCAAAGGAGTAGGGCGCCGGCCCCCTATGCTAGAGGTGGCAGGTCCAAACCCAACCTGGGCTAAAAACTGGAAAAAAAAAAAAAAAAAAAAAAAGGTAGAAGAAAGGTACTCTTTATTGTTTAGCCTTTGTCAAACAGCTCTCTCAGAATAGACTGACATTAATTGCTTCCTAAGAAAGAAAAATGAGTTGTTACCTTCCCTCACATATAAACACAGATTTAATATCATCTATTCTCATTTAAAGTATTGAAAGAACAACTTTTCCATTGGCTTTTATAATCAACACTTAGATTAATCCAGAAGATTTCTTTCCAAAGTAAATTGATGCAGGGAGTAATTTCAAGGCAGCTGCTCTTCTATATATTTTTGGGGCAATTCACATTTTAAATAGATCCTGTTTAAACCCATTTCTCATGCACTGCACATGAAAGATATTCCAAACACAAAGCAAGAGCTTTAGAACATAAACAAGGAAGAATCAATTGAATTCCTTCTAACAATTTGTATTATGTTACTGTTTTTTTTTTTTTTTGTATTTGCTTTTTAATATAATAGCTTTTTTAAAGATCATACTATGTGTATATCAAAACATCTTTGAAATCTATTAATAACCAATTCTGTCCTGAATAGCATTAGGAGGTTTAGTCTTGAAAAATACTATCGTAATTAAGATTGTTTTGAATCAGAAAGAGTTCAAAGGAGATTAATTTTAAGCTTTGAAAACCCCATGACATTTAGCATGGTGGCATGCATCCTGAAACTAATCTAATTATTTGATAACAATTCTAGCATTGAAGATTATTTTACTTAATTGTTTTCACTTTGCCTCTTTGGAGCCCTATCTGAAATAAAGTTAGGAAGATATTTTTTTTTCCTAGTGGCAACTTGACCTACTTGTTGAAGTAAATAACTGATCAAAGACGTCTTCTTTGATTAAATAAATAATTGGAATAAAAATTTTAATTAATTATTTCAGCTTGTGGTTTTTTGAGTTTTTTAAAAAGGTAATTAACTTATTAAATGATTCAATTAATGAACATACAATTATAATTTAAGGTACGGTTACAGGTACATACAATATACAATTTAAGGTATGGTTACAGTTTATGTTATGGTGACAAAAATAAAATACAGTAGAATCTTTGTAAGTTGACCACACAAGTGTCTGTAACAAACTGGACAACATATAGAGGTGGTCAACATAAGGAACTAGGCCTCCTGTGCTGATATGTACATAGCACATAACTGGTCTATCAAAATTAAGTCAACTTGAGGAGGTGGTCATTGTAAGAGGTGGACAACTATGGAACTTCTACTGTATATGTTTTACATTTTACTGTATAAATAAAAAAAAGTATAAAATAAATCTCAAAAATTTAGTTCTTTGATGTTGCCTCAGCAACATCAGAAGACAATGTTTGTCCATATCATGGCTTATTGAGTGTATCCACATTTATGTATGCTCCGATGTTCATAGAATCAAGAAAGAGGTACACAGGAACCTGAGAAACAACAAAATGATTCCACACACAAGTGACAAACAATTATAATCATATTTAATTGATCAGAGCAGGTAATATAGCCATATCTTACTTCACAGGTGGAAGGTACAATTCTTCTGTTTACCCGGAAGTTGATAGAAATGGAGGTAGACGGAATTTTGTCAATACATGCCACATATTCTCAGGAATTGTAAATTGAAATGTGATTTTCTTCTCTTTCTCCTTAATAGTTTAGGTGGACTCCATGAAATGACTGTTGTAGTCCTTTTCTTCATCTTTTTTTCTAGTCATAACCTTGGGAAAAATATCTACTAGTAAATATATTCTCTACTCTGTCATTACCACATTTAGAAACTGGACAATTAGTGATTGCATCTTGAATACTTATTCCTCATTTTTGACAGTGGTTCTGTTTTTGTCTGTTAGAATCCTCTTCGGAAATGACTCCAGCAATTCTCAATGCTGAGACCTAAGGCTTTGAGGATTTGTATTTTAAACATCGTTAGGGAGTCTAATAAAAATTATCTGTAAGTGATGATTTGAAGAATACTGATCTAGTGGCATGAAATCCTCATGTGTTTAACCAGTTGAAAAGTAAATTTAGCTGAGTTTTGTTAACCCCACATAACCGTTGATGGTTGTAATTAAAAATAGGAATAGAACCACCCATAGCTGTGTCACTTGGTTTTCCTCTAAAAGACAGTAAAGCAGAATTAGAAAGATCAAAGAATTTGGAGACAGACAGATCTGGACTTCAATTATAAATATGCTACAAAATAGAAATGTGATGTTGAGAAATATGTTTATCTATCTAACTCATAATCTTCATTTTTTAAATTTCAGATTAATATGAGGGTATAGATGATTAGGTTACATTGTTTGCTTTTTTAGGGTAAACTTCAAGCCATAGTTGCACCTTTCACCCAGGGAGTGTGCTGTATACCCTTCCATTGTGCTCATCAGATAAGAGTTAACCACTCCTCTTCCATTGTTACTGCTCCCCTTTTTCTTCTCCTCCCCTTTTTCTTTTCTGCTCTCTTCCCACTTGAATTTGATTGTGTTTTTTTCCCATGTGTGCATGTAGTTGTTTATCTTTTGGTCTTGTATTAGTATTGAGTACATTGGATACTTGCTTTTCCAAACTGGAGATTATAGTACCTACCAAAATACCCACGGGGAGAACTTAATGAATAATAATTGTGAAACATTTATTATGAAGATATTAGTCATACCAACCAACTATTTTTTGTGTGATGCCAAGGCAAATAAATGAGAAACAGAATCCCAGAATTTTAAGCCCAGGTAAAGTTCAAAACAAAGGTATACAGAAAAAAAGATGGGAGTAAATTATTAGATTACTACATATTAGGCAGGCAGTGTGATTTATCTTGGGCCACAGAGAAAAGTAGTCTATTTAAGTATTGATTTGAATACAAACAATTTAATTCCATGACGTCAAACAGAGGAGAAAGGTTGTATACATATGGTAAGGGTAGCTTTTTCTTTCCTTAAAGACTACAGTGAACCACTGAAAGAATTTAAGCATAGGAGCATTATTATTAGAATTTACTTTTCATAGAGAGCATTTGAAAAGCAGTAAGATAGACTTTTGAGAAAATGAATTTGAAAGTCAAGAACTTGTAAAACACTATACAATAATGAGCATAAAAATATAAAAGAGATTATACTAAGGTAGAGATGATTGAGAGGAGAATTTTCTTTATGTTATGTACAAAATGGATCTATAGAAATAAATAGGTGATTAGATATAGGTATTTAGGGAGAATGGATATTCTAACTTGACTTCCAAGTATTTTTTTCTTGGCAGGTGGATCATTGATTTTCACATTTACCAAAATTGGGAAAATCAAAGAAGAGAGCCATGAAGGGGAGACAATGATGTAATCATATTTGAATATGTTAAGGCTAAGTTTTGAGATGACATTCATCTCATACCAATAAAATAGAATGTGTGATACATGTCTGAGAGCTTGAAGAGGACAACTTAGACTAAAGATAGAGATATCCTCAGCATTTGATGATAAAATTATATTCTTGAATGGATAATGGGTAGGAAGGAAAGGCAAAGTGTTGTGTATCAGAATAACAGAGGCAATGAAACATGGTTTAATATTAAAATATTAAAATATACTGTATATTTACAGCATATCAGGCAGTGGGTTAAGGCCTTTATATTAAATACTTCTTTACTATTTATTATAGCCTTGTGAGTTAGTAATATTTATAACCATTTACCAAAAAGAAAATTGAATCTTAATGATACTAAGAAACTTTCTAAATGTCATGTATCTAATGTGAAAGTTATGAGAACTGAAATGGAGTCACTTATGTTAAAAAAAAAAAAAATCCCTCAGTAGGGTGACTCATGCCTATAATCCTAGTACTCTGGGAGGCCAAGGTAGGAGAACTACATGAACTCAGGACTTTGAGACCAGCTTGAGTAAGGGAAAGCCCGTGCTTCTACTAAAAATAGAAGATTAGCTTGGTGTTGTGGCAGATGCCTCTGGTCCCAGCTACTTGGGATGCTGAGGCTGGAGGATTGCTTGAACCCAGGAGTTTGAGGTTGCTGTGAACCAGGCTGGTGCGATGGTACTCTAGGCTGGGCAACAGAATGAGAGTCTGTCAAAAAAAAAAAAAAAAGAAAAGAAAAAAGAAAGAAAGAAAGAAAAAATCCCTAACAAATACAGTTAGGAGGGGCATAAAGGGGGTTTTCATGCATACTTTTTTTTTTTTTATTGTTTAGGATTCATTGAGGGTACAAAGAATTAGGTTACAGTGATTGAGGTTGTTAGGTAAAGTTTCTCTTGTAATTGTATCCCACCCTCACAAAGTGTGCTATACACTGTGACCCCCATTCTCCCTCCCCCCTCTCCGTCCCTGCCACTTCTTATTCCCCACCCCTTGTCTTAGATCATCTACTGCCTTTGTATTAGAATTGAGTACATTGGATTCTTGCTTCTCCATTCTTATGTTGCTTTACTAAGAAGATTGTGTTCCACATCCATCCAGGCTAATACAAAAAATGTAAAGTCTCCATCTTTTTAAATGGCTGAATAGTATTCCATGGTATAGATATTCCACAGCTTGTTAATCCATTCCTGGATTGGTGGGCATTTAGGTTGTTTCCACATTTTCATGATTGTAAATTGAGCTGCGACAGTCTCGTCTAAATGTACTAATGATAAAATGATTTTTTTTTTCTTCCGGGTAGATGCCTGCTAAGGGTCTTGCATGATCAAATGGAAGGTCTAATTTAACTTCTTTGTTGACTCTCCATAATTCCTTCCAAGAAGGTTGTCTTGGTTTGCAGTCTCACCAGGAGTGTAAAAGTGTTCCCTTCTTTCTACATCCACAGCAGCATCTGCAGCTTCAAGACTATATGATATGGGCTATTCTCAGTGTGATTAAATGGATATCCCAGGATGGTTTTGATTTGCCTCTCCCTGATGATGGGGGATGATGAGCATTTTTTCAAATGTTTATTAGCCATTCATCTCATTTCATCAGAGAAGGTTCTGTTCATATCGCTTGCCCAAAGGTATGTGGGATTGTTTACTTTTGTCTGTTGATTAATTTGAGTTCTCTGTAGATTCTAGTTATCAAACTTTTGTCAGATTGATACCCTGAAAATATCTTTTCCCATTCTGAAGGTTGTCTTTTTGTTTTACTAGTTGTGTCCTTAGCTGTGCAGAATTTTGCAGTTTGATTAATTCCCAATTGTTAATTGTTGTTGTTGTTATGATGGTTGCTGAAGTCTTTGTCATAAAATCTTTTCTTAGTCCAACCTCATGAAGCATTTTCCCCATACTTTCTTCTAGGATTGTTATTATTTCATGTCTTAGATTTAAGTCTATTATCCATTTTTAGTTAATTTTTGTAAGGGATGAAAGGTGTGGGTCAAGTTTCAGTTCTTCCATTTGTTAGTGTCTTCTGCAATTTCTTTTCTTAGGGTTTTATAATTTTCTTTTAGCAGATCTTTCACTTCTTTTGTTAAGTATATTCCTAAGTATTTCATTTTCTTTGAAGCTACTTTGAAGGGAATTGTGTCTGATTAGCATCTTACGTTGGCTGTTATTATTATATAAAGGACTACTGATTTATGGATGTTGAATTTATACTGTGAGATTTTACTGTAATTTTTTAAAACTTCCAGGAGTCTTGTGGTTGAATTTCTGGGGTTCTCTAAGCATAAGATCATATCATCAGCAAAGAGGGAGAGTTTGACCTCCTTTGCTCCCTTTTGAATACCCTTTATGTTCTTCTCTTACTTGATTGCATTGGCTAGAACTTCCAGAATTATTGAATAATAGTGGTGATAGGGGATATCCTTGTCTGGTTCCAGTTCTAAGTGGAAAAACTTTCAGTTTTACACCATTCATTATGATGTTAGCTGTGGGTTTGTCATAGATGGATTCAATAACCTTAAGAAATGTGCCACCTTTGCCTATTTTCTTAAGTGTTCTTGTTAGAAAAGATGCTGAATTTTGTCAAATACTTTTCTGCATCTATTAAAAGGATCATATGGTCTTTGTTTTTGCTTCTATTGATATGTTGCATTGCATTTGTGGATTTGCATATGTTAAATCAATCTTGCATGCTTTGGATGAAGCCTACTTGATCATGATGTATAATTTTTTTTAATGAGTAGCTTCAACCTATTAGCTAAGATTTTGTTGAATATTTTTGCATCAATACTCATTAGTGAAATTGGTCTGTAGTTCTGCGTTTTGGCTGAGTCCTTTCCTAGTTTTAGAATCAAGGTGATGTTTGCTTCATAGAATGTGTCTCAATATTTGAAATAGATTCTGCAGTATAGGTACAAGCTCATGTTTGAAGGTGTGATAGAATTCTGATGTGAAGCTATCAAATCCTGGGTGTTTTTGTTGTTGTTGTTCTTGTTGTTGTTGTGTTGTTGGAAGCTTTTTTATTAATTCTGGAATCTCAGTGTTCTATATTGGCCTGTTCAAGATATCTATTTCTTCTTGGTTAAGTCTAGAAAGATGGTGTGATTCAAGGTATTGGTCCATTTGTTCACATTGTCAAATTTATGGGCATAAAGTTTTTGGTAGTAGTAACACATAATTTCTTGTATTTATGTGCTATCAGTTGTTATTTCCCTCTTTTTATTTCTGATTGAAGTTATTAAACATTTTACTTTTCTAATTCTGGTTAATCTAGCCAATGGTTTATTGATTTTATTTATTTTTTGAAAGGACCAACTTTTTGTTTCATTACTTTTCAAAATGATTCTTTTATTTTCAATTCCATTTAGTTCTGATTTAATTTTGGTTATTTATTTTCTTCTGCTAGGTTTGGGATTGGATTGCTCTTTCTTTTCCTTTTCTTGAAGATGACTCATTGAATTATTGATGAAGGCATCTAATGCAATACATTTCCCACATAGGACTGTTTTGCAGTGCCCCACAGGTTTTTTTTAGCTTGTATCTTCATTGTTGTTATGCTCAAGGAAGTTAATGATTTCTTTTTTTATCTTTTCCTTGACCTTATTGTCATTCAACATAAAGTTGTTTAATTTCCATGCTTTTGTGTGGGAATGACAATTTTTGTTAGGTTTGAGTTCCACCTTTTATGTCTTGTGGTCTAAGAAGATATAAGGTAAAATTTTAATTCTTTTAATTTTGTGAGATTTGATTTGTGTCCTGTGACATGATCTATTTTGGAGAACGTTTCATGGGCTCATGAGAAGAACTATATTTTTTAGCTTCAGGATGAAATGTTTATGTATATAAAACACAGTTGTTTTAGGGTCACTTTTATGGCCCTTGTACCTTGTTTAATTTCTGTTTAGAGGATCTGTACAGGTGTGTAAGAGGAGTGTTAAAGGGCTCTGTTATTATGGTGTCATGGGATGTCATATTGCTCAGACTAATTAAAATATATTTTAAGAATCTGGAAGCATTGGGAGGCACCTGTGGCTCAAAAGAGTAGGGCGCTAGCCCCATATACTGGAGATGGTAGGTTCAAACCCAGCCCTGGGGGCAGGGGGGATCTGGAAGCATTTAAGTTGGGTACTTAAATATTTAGAATTGAAATGTCTTCCTTTTGTATTGTTCCCTTGACCAGTATGAAGTGTCCATATTTGCCTTTTTTGACTTCAGTTGCTTTAAATCTACTTGTATCTGAAAATAAGTTTGCAACTCCTCTTTTCTTTTGAATTATGTTTGCCTAAAAAATTGTCTTCTATCCCTTTACTCTGAGTTTTAATTTGTCTTGTGAGGCTGTGTGTGTTTCTGGCAGATAGCAAATGGATGGCTTCTGCTTTTTTATCCAATCATCCAGCATCTGCCTCTTCAGTGGGGAATTCAAACCATTAACATTAATTGAGATTATTGGTAAGTGTGGTGAAGTTCTATTCATCTTATTTTATAAAGTGCATTGCTTAGTTTTAACTTTTGCATCATTGTGAAAGCTAGGCTTTGCCCTTAAGTTTCTGGTTGTTTACTTTGGTGGTGGTCCATTGTGAGGGTCAATGTGTAGAATAGGTCTAAGTATTTCCTGTAGAGCTGGTCCTGTGACAAACTTTCTCAATGTTTGCATAACAGTAAATGATTTGATTTCTTTATCAATTCTTAAGCTTAGCTTAGCAGAATATAGAATTCTGGGCTGGAAATTGTTTTATTTAAGTAGATTAAATGTAGGTAACCATTGTCTTCTGATTTGAAAAGCTTCATTTATGAAGTCCACAGTCACCCTGAAGGATTTTCCTCTATAGGTCAATTGGTGCTTACTCCTAGCACCTTGCAGAATTTTCTCTTTGTCTTGACTTTGGACAGATTTATGACAATGTATCTTGGAGAAGCTTGATTA